>CABFVX010005369.1:0-37899 GCA_902151425.1 Timema shepardi
GTCAGTCAGGCTAAGGCTATTGGACCAAGTCACACCACCCTCTCCCATCCTTCTACTCACTCCCATCCTAATACCCCTTATTATTGCGTGTGATGTTCTAAACATAGTCTGTCAAGGTCAGGCCAAGTCACATGTTCCCCTCCCCCTTCCACTAACCCCTTTAAAACTCAAATTTTCATGTCTATAAACTAGACTCTTTTTCAGCCAAAAAAATAAATACATGTATATCAAAGAAAAAAAGGCCGAAATAGGGTAATAAAGTTTCATATTCATAATACATAAAATAGGCGCAATAAGGCTCTTATTCATAAAATAGGCAAAAACCAACAGAATATATCCAATTCTAGGCACTATAAAACTAACATATTATACTTGTAAAATAACATGAAACACATATATATCTCAACTGCCTATGTCTTACTATAAAGGGGAAAAAAAGGCAAATAGGCAAAATCCGGTCTCTATATTTTATATATCCTACATCTTTGCTCAGTTGGTAACGTGTCTGTCTACTTAGTTAAGAATTCCGGGTTCAATTCCCAGAATGGCCGAAGAATTTATCATTGTGGAAATGTGGATTTACCCATTCACTTTGAAGAATTAAGGGTGGGGACTGGATGTTGTGCCTGTCCTAGTCTTAAGTTACATTGTAAGGTATAGGCCTATGAAGCTCCAACAGGCCTAGCAAGCCGGCAGGGGAAAATATATGGCTTGAAGTAAAAACTGACCCAGGCCACAGGCTGTAATCAGTGATGGGTATAAAGTAATTATATATATTTTGTTATTCCAACTATGTAACTACATGCGTGCAAGTTCCTCGTGATTGAACTCATTGTACACATTAAAATATGTACTATGTTTGTCAATATCTTGCAATAAATACTTGATTGAATAACTAAATGTTTATTAAATGTATATCAACTGTTGGAACACTGAAACAATTTCGGCAAATTATTACACTAAAATGTAATATAATGTTTTTATTGGGAACTGATTTATATAATAAGCCCTCAATTGACTTTCTAGTTAAAAGTTTACTCATAAAAGTCTATCAACTGTATATAGATCTTTAGTTTTCAGCGTTGAATTTAAATCTAAACATATATTCTACCATTTAACGACTCTATGAAAGCTTTCAAATGACCCCCTTCCTAGCTCTTCATCTATTTTTTCACCAAGCCACTCGAGTAGGAATTATCAGTTATTATTAAACAACTATACACGAATCATGGTTTTCATGATCATATAAACAAGGAATAATTGTACAGATGTTCCATTGACAACGCAGAAGGAAAATATTGAAAACTCTATAGGAAAAATGAGGTTCTAGTTTTTGGGTATTATTTTTGCTAACATCCTAAACCCCTTACCTTTAATATAAGTATTCGTGTGTATGTGAGTATGTGAGTATATTATTGTGTAAGTGTGAGATTGAGGTTGAGATTGTTACTAATAGAAAGTGAGTGTGATAGAGTGAGTATGATAAGGTGAGTGTCACGAGATTGAGATTGAAAGAATGAGCGGGTGAGTGAGTCTAATTAGTTGAGTGTTAGTGAGTGATAGTAATAGAAAGTGTATGAAAGAGCTATAATTGGGATAAAAGAGTATTTTTGCGAGAGGAAGTGTGAGAGAGTAAAGAGTGTGCGTGATTTATCTCTTTAACAATAACAACAAACAAATAACAATTTAATTTCCCCAGTCAAGGAAATTCCCTTTTTCAAAGAATATAGGTAAAAATGTGCTAGAACCAGACATTTTGTGAGCATAGGTAAACTGTCAAAAATAAAAAATAAAATACGTACCAATGCAAACAAAATCATGTATTTCTAAGCTGCTCTAATTGATCTATTTAGTGTATACAGATATTTGCAATGTTTTTTTATTTGTTGCACTGAGTAAATTAATTAAGAGTTGAGTTATTATTTTTAACCAAGTATAAATATTCTATTTACAGAATAATTGATTATTTTTAACTAGGGAGCAATAGACCATGCACAAATAAAGGTTTTGATAATTATATAAACAAGGACTATAAAGATGCAACGTGTATGGAAAAAATATATTTTTATTGAAAAATTATATTTTTGGTGACATCCTGGACCCTTAACCTTTAAACTGAGAGGTCGTTGTCATAAACTTTTTAACCATTTGTTCATTATTTTTATAACTGGAAACTGTCTTATCAAATTATATTTAAAATTCCTTATCTTTAATAGAATACGAACGGGTAGTAAGACGCGGTGCTAATTATTATTTAATAGAATAATTTTCTTTGAAATGACATTCGGTTCATAAGCTGGTTGAATCAAAAAGTTTCAGTGCATTATACAGTCACCAGCAACTTCATTTAGAAGAAAAACCGCTGAAAACGAAAAGATAAAATAAATGAAGCCAAATGAATAAAATAGTATGGTGTGGTTATAAAATTATCAATTCTAGGAAAATTTGTGTGTACCAGATTTAAATTAATTATGTTTTTATGTAAAATAAGGTATCTAACATTATACTTGTACCGAAGCTTAGGGTGAGTTTGAACGGAATGCGAGAAAAAATGTGTTTTTGCAGTTTTCAGGGCAAAAATAAATAAGTACAAAGATAGAATTTAATTTTCTTCTCATTGTGACATCAAAATGTCTTCAATATCTATCAAATCAAAACGTTTCTCATCTAATGCCACTATGCTCACGACGGATATGGAAGAACTGTTGATATCGATAAGTGAAGAAAATTAAATACTATTTCTGTACTGAAGCCATATTATATTTATTTTAGCACAAAAGGTTTTGCTATAAAAATTGAAAAAATACTGACATTTCTCCAGTCCCCTACCATCACACCTTAACTCTATGTAAGGCAAGAAAATATTAAAATATTATACACGAGCATTTGCCCGCTCTTTGCTTGCATTAAATAATACATCAACACATTATACAAAATCTTCTTAGTACCACGTCTTACTACTAGTTTGGGTTATGATCTTATTTAATAATTACACATATGATTTTAGGGATGAATAATATTAGATTTATAGGAAGTGTATCCGCATTTGATTGGAGGTAGAGTGGAAATCCATTTCGGAAAACCACCCTCAGTACATCCAACTGAGTTTCAAACCTTGGTCTTCCCGTCATCGGTGGTCTAATTTACTGCGAGAGTAGCACCTTAGACCACGTGGCCACTGAAGTGGGCCTCGACAAATTCAAATGTTAGAAAATAATAAGACTTATTCCACAGCAATGTTTTATGCGCTATGAATATTCACGAATAAAAACGAGTTTGCCCATTCCTTACCCTCTACACCTCTACTTATATCATGATGTTTTATTTATTGTACCTTCAGAACCAATCACGGTGTATGTTCACTGCTTACGCCCTGTTGTTACGACACTACTTCACTGGATGATGAGATAACGTGATGATATATAGCTTACAATGGCTCCCTGAAAAATATTAAGTGCAACAGAAGATACTATGACTACTTTTTGAGTTAACTAGACACAAACATTTACAAATACATACAGACAATAAAAAATAGCACACAGATCTTAGGGTTTTAATATAACCTATGTTAAGATTTGGAAAGCTACTTAATCTTAATAAGATGAATCAGGTAGGTAAACCATGTGTTGGTATACTAGTTGTAAACTAAGCATAATGTAACTCTTAGGACATATATGAAATTTGTATGAACAATAAAATAATGTATTGATTAAAACTATCTAATTTTTTTTATTAAATACCACTTAAAAATTATGATTTATTTGGTTTTGTGAGGTTTATCTAATTTTAAACCTTATTTCGATCTATAAGTACTGTTTGTTTGAATACATTACGATTATTCTTTATAAAAAAAATATTTAATTGTTATATAGTTAAAACGTAAGAGTTTAAGCTCATATAAATAAAATACCTTCTGTAATCTAATATTCTGTATCTATAAAAGCCAAATACCATTGACTCACTGACTCACTGACTGATCAATGTATATCAAGAACAACAAAGCCAAAAAAGCTGAAATTTTGCCTGGTGATTCTTCTTATATTGTAGAGAAGCACTAGAAAGATTTTTGAAAAATTCTACTCCTAAGAGGCCTAAAATTGGCCTAAGGCCTAAACACATTCATCAGTTTATTTCCAGGTTAATAAGATTTCTCAGGTGTTATGTTTTATATGTTAAATGTTCATTATGAAAGGGTTTTCAAAAATTCAGATTCTATGAGGTATGAAACTGGCCCTAAGACCAAAACACGTTTATTACCCCCTACCTCCAGATGTTGGTTCATATTCTACTCTCTTTTTGCACGGTGATTCTTCTTTTAATATAGGGGTGCATTATAGGACTCTTTTTGAAAATTCGAATTCCAAGGGGAATAAAACTGGCCTCAGGACTAAACCCATTTATTAGATTAGGTCAATTATATCCATCATAATTGTATGGGATCTGTAAACCATATTTCTAATTTCCCTTTGCAACCGGCATTCATTATGTAAGGGTATAATAATTTTTATTTCCTAATGCATTGTTTCCTTAGATTTCCGTCCCATTGTTATTTTACACTTATTTTTATTTATATATGAACTTTGCACTAATTTTTATCACCGAGTGTTTTCAAATGAATTGATGTGGGAAATAAATCTCTTTATTGTTTTTAATATTTAAGGATTACAGGTAAAAGTCCAGTGTACGAGTACCTTTTACTGCAAGTTTTGATTCCATTTATTTATTTTACAACATATATGATGGTATTACGTAATTTATGTTTCTTGACTAAGGTTTTGTTGATCTAGAACCACGTAAGGATATAAATATTTATTTAAAAACAATAATATACACACACATTATAATGGTGAAAAGATTAATTTACACAAATGTGCCAATATTTATTACCCTGACTGTATCGTGTTTTATTTAAAATTTATTTTTATCACAATGCTATAGATACGTTTCAGGTTCCGTACAGTCGCTACCCCGCTACTCTACACTGTGTCAACCTACGTTATTTTATCTTTACGTCCAATTCTGTTTTTTCATATATTTTCTACTTTAAATTACCTATTTTTATTTCTGATTAGTTTTTATCACAACGCTATAGTTGTGCTACCAGGTTTTCTTTTCATTTTTAGTATTCCATTATAAGATAATATTCTTTTCACATAAACAGAATTTATTTTTATGACCTGTTTACCTCGAGTTCCTTTATTGAAATTTTATTGTTTTAGAGTTTTAGTTTATTTTAGTTTTAGACGTTTTTGAGTTCCTGTCAGTTTTGTTTTATGTTACTGTTCAAAAAAGTTTAGTTTGATTTTAAGATAGGAGGGAGTTGTAACCTTGAGACTTTTTCTCTACTTTTAATATTTATATCTACTGATTCCTATTTTGTGACAAATTTTGTATTTGTCTCAATTCCCACATACCTAAAAATACACAGATTATTTCTCATACCTCCACCTCTATTTTACTTTTAATTTCCAAATATGCAATATTAGGCATGGAGCTAATTTATATTGATTGAGTGCTGGTACCACACCCTTTTGTGCCTATGAAGGAGGACGGGTAGTGTTTTTTGTTTTCCCTACTTTGCTTCATGTTCGGCACTGATTCGCTGGTGCCTCAGATGTGAGCCAACGTCGTACACAATATTTGTAAAAATTGGCCACAATTTCAAGAGATCACTATGATGTCGTGTGGCAACATACACAGAACCATGGTTGAGTGCCAGATTCACTTGACCCTCCGCACCACATACGCTACCCACTGTGAAATTAGGACTGCTGATGAAATATACCCTTACCATGTGGTAGTGTATCGTGATGGCAAGCCTGAAGATCCTATTGAGGGAAGGCCCATATTACGTTTTAGTTGTTCCGGTCCCATTATGTCATCGCATTTTGAGCCGCTCATACCTCAATAAGTAATTTCTCTTCAACACCCACCCGTTGTCGCTCATCCTATCCTTACCTCACTAGATGTAGCCAGACCTGCTAGTATTGTTGTCCAGCGCTCTGCCAATGACAAAAACGATTATGAATATCCTTTTATTGATTTATCTTACCCTGCTCTTCCTAAAATCCAGTTTCTTTCTGTTATGCCTGATGGTGATCTAAATTCTCCCCCTGACTCGTACAATAGTTCAAAAGTCACTCTTTCCAATGAAAAAAAAGAGGAAAAAAGCTTGCACTAAATTCACCGATAGAATAAAAGTAATAAACATTGGGAGTCTGTAAAATATATATATATACATATATATACATATACATATATACATATATATATATATACTGAAAAAAACAATATTTATAGGTGGTCAGTACACGCTATGACGAGAAAAATTCATATGTTAATAGGGAGGTTGTTGAAAAGTACACTGGAAAAAATCCGGACGGTAATAGGGAGGCTGCCAGGAAATACACTTAGAAAAATCCAGATGTGATTATTTCAGCAGTTAAAAGATACAACGATGCAAGTTTTAATGTAAATATAGATTCCGAATATAGATACGCAAGAAAACATCCTTAATCCAATAAAGAAGCTCTTTGAAGATACAATGAGAATAAAAGATTGGTCCTGTGGATAATAACATCTTTATCAGGATTCAAGTACGACTGCAACACAGACTACAGTAGTGACAAAGTGAAAGAAGAAAGCCAAAGTTTATGTTGTAGCAATGGCAAAGTACATCTTCCTCAAATTGAACAGTCTCCTGAACCTCTCCACAGTCTCCTTACTAGTGACCATTCCGAGTATCAGCATTTTTTTTTACAAACATCAGGAAGTACAATGGATGATTTCAAATGACGTCCTTTAGAGCTCAAAAGGTACACGAGGGAAATTTTATCCTAACTTTTATGCCAAGTTTACCACAGGATAAGAAGTTTATTACCTTCAAAACAACAAAGCCACTCATTTTTACAAATATAATTTGTGGCTATTATGAAAAATAGGTGGTAACTAGGTCCAAAATCTTCCATGTTGTCAAGCCATGGTTAAGTGGACATCTTTAAAACATTCTGCATAATCACAATCCTTAAATACGAGATTTTAAAACAGCAATGGAGAATGCCTCAGAGAGTCAAGAGTTAAAAGTGGTAATTCATGCGGAATGAAAACTTTCAGATGAATATAAGTATAAAAAAACCCTGCCCGCAATGATTGAGGTGTTTTGGTGATTGTGGGAGAGGAGTTTGAAAGGCGGGACATCGTTATTCGCAGATACACTATGTTGTGTGGATCAGCGAAACTCACTTTGCTTATGACTCTCTTCAGTATCCTCTTACGTTCTACCGAGGAGAATATGGATACTCCATTAGCATCCCCCATCTTGATCCAAATTCCAAAGTTTCTCTTAAGAAAACAGTTTAGACTTCTGATTTTTACTCTTACCAAATCATGGAAAAAGAGGGTCAAGAAAACTACAGCTTACTCTATCAACGTCTTCTTAGTAAGTTTTTGGTTGACGTGAAGGCAAAGATTGAAACAGAAAGGCCGAATTTCATTAGATACAACCAAAGTAAATTGTGAAAGGAAAGCTACGTACACCTGCGAGACAGCATGTGCAAGGGAGATAGGCAAGTTTCTGATCTTGGGCCGTTGGTTGTGTTACCTCCAAGTTCTACTGGTGGTTCCCGTTACATGCACGAGCAGACTCAGGACGCTATGATATAAGTGCGCCAATATGGTTGTCCTGATCTGTTAGTCACATTCACATGTAGCTCTAGGTGGACCGAAATACAGCAGGCATTAAATGTAAGACAAAATTCCGAAAACAAACATGATATTATTTCTTGGGTTTTTCATGTAAGAGTAAAAAAATCCATAGCTTGACTAAAGTCTTGATTTTCAGTCAAATTAAGTGTTATATGTACACTGTGGGATGGCAGATGCGATGTTTACCTAACTCTCACATTTTGCTATGGCTCCATGCCTCCCTAATTTGATAATGTAATAAGCGCTTGGATTCCTAACGCAGAACGTGATCCAGTCATTCATGAAATTGTTAAGTCAACGAAGATTTATGGGTCATGTGGAAATAATAACAGGAATTCAACATATATGATCGGCAGCTCATGTAGCAAGAAATACCCACGTCAACTAACCAAGGATACTCAAACCGCATATGACGGTTATCCCCAGTGCCACAGACGATCTCCTTCTGATGGTGGTTTTACAGTCAACATAATTGAGTAGAACTTGATAATAAGTGGGTGGTGCCGTATAACCCTCTCCTGTCCAAAACCTTCATAGACACATTAGTGTGGAATTATATAATTCTATGAAGTCAATAAAGTATATCTGCAAATATGTGAACAAGGGCAGTGATCAGACAGTGTTTGGCTTAGAGAATGAATGTGATGAATTTACCAATAATGAAACAAGATGCTATATTAGTAGTTCTGAAGCTGCTTGGAGAATCTTATGCTTCCCTATTGATGAAAGATATACACCCGTCATGCATGTCTTTATCCATCTCTACAATGGTCAAAGAGTTTATTTTACAATTAATAATGCCACAGGTAGAGTACAAAACCCTTAAACCCCTTTCTTAACGTTTTTCGAACCTTTCAAATTAGTTATTTTCATAAGAGGGCTTCTCTACATTGAAGTTCTGGCGTACTATGTTTGGAAGAACAATAAGTATAGCCGGAGGAAGCAAGGAAAGGCTGTTCCTGGAAAAGCAGGAATCAAAGAGTATCAAATTATTGGTCAAGTGTACATTGTACATCCGAATAATTCTGAATGCTATTACTTACGACTCCTACTTCACGAAGTTTGAGGATTCACTTGCTTTAATAAACTTAAGAGAGTGTCAGGTGTGGTTAATTCTACTTATCAGTCAGCCTGACAAGTGGTGGGGTTGTTGGACGATGAGTCACTGGGACCGAAATATGGATCACCATTTATGACTCACCGTACAATCTCTAGGAACTATTATCTGTCATTTTGTGGTTTTTTTTCAATTGTCAGATCTTTTAAGACTTTGGGAAAGTCATAGAAACAGTATTTCTGAGGATATAAAAAGGCAGGTGGCGAGAGTTTTGAGAGTCTAGCATTGGACACTGTATAAAGATTACTTACAACAAATGCATGGTGCTTTTATAAAACGTAATATTTTCAATGTCTGAACAACCACTTCAGCGGCATGGCCTTGGCCCTCAACGTCTAATGATATAAGTGAATTTATTGTCAATCGCGAATACCCGAGATAAATATCTTACGTTGTCGTCCAACTTTTTGAATCAGTTTTTTAAAACGTTACTTAACTCAACATTGAACAAAGTCAACTCCGGTTGGCGGTTTTTCTTTCTTGACACTCTAGGTGGAACAGGTAAAATGTTTTTGATTAATCTGTTGATTTCCAGTGTAATGAAAAATAATAAAATAGTAATTTATCTATCTTCAACAGTTATAATTGCGACTTTGTTAGATTTTGGGAAGACAACACATTCTGCCTTCAAATTGCCTCACCACATGAATTAATGTGAAACTCCTCTCTGTAATATTTTGAAACCATTCGATACTGCCCAGGTACTTAGAGAGTGCAAGTTTATCGTTTGGGATGAGTTTACTATGCTCACAAGGTAGAAATAGAGGCGTTTGACAGGACTCTCCAGTACATTCGGAGTAGTGAACATCTGATAGGTGGGATGACTGTAATACTCACTGGGGACTTCTGGCAGACACTACCTCTCGTGCCTAAAGGCACACGTGACAAGAGTTACCCTGATTTGAGCGATTTACACATTAAAGACCCGAATTTGCTTAAGGAAAGAGATATTCTTACACCTAAGAACGACGCAACAGCAAGTATTAATGATTCGTTATTGGAGACTAAAATCCTACTGATATGGCGAGATATCAGTCTGTGGACTCAGTGGTGGAGGGAAAGGACATGGTCCGCTACCCTGTGGAGTTCCTCCACACTTTAAATCTACCAGAGATTCCCCCTCACAATCTCTGACTGAAAGTTGGAGTACCAATAATGCTGCTAAGGAATCTGATACTTCCTAAGCTTTGTAATGGCACCAGGTTGCAGTTGAAGCCCTTACATAGTAACGTGATTGAAACAACAATCTTTACAGCATGTGGTGTGGGAGAAAAAGTTTTCATACCACACATTCCTTTAATTCCCTCCGATTACCACTCTCAATTCTTATAACTGCAATTTACCGTCAAAGTATGCTTCGCAATGGTGATAAACAAATCTCAAGGGCAGTCTTTGAAAGTTTCTGGTGTGGATTTAAGGAATGACTGTTTCTCCCAAGTCCAGTTGTACGTAGCCTGTTCACGTGTAGGCTCTCTTGACAACCTCGTGAGTCTGAAGCCAGAGGGGCTAACGAAAAATATAGTTTACGTGGAAATTTTATAAAAAGTATATAGCCCCAATTTACAATGTTGCTTAAAATAGATGTGACCCCTTATTTTTATTTCCCTTATAAATATCAAACAAGTTCATAACTACCTCTTAATACAAAAAAGCAATTTTCTGTAATGTTCATAAAGAGTACTCAGTAGCAAAGCACGGGTATTTAGCTAGTAGTAAGTTTATAATATATCAGAATGATAAAAGATATTACAGAAACAATCTATGGTCTAGTGACTCATGTAATATCAATTGTAAATATCAAGCCTAGAGCACATTAAGGGGAAGATTATTTTTTGAAGATATTACTTAAAATTTAGCTTTCAAGAATACAATAGATAACCATTAGTCAAAGACTACAACAGAAATTTGGGTAACCCTGAAGCACATGTCTATGTTACTCAGATATTAACAAACACATAATGGTGTGAGCTTAGAAATAAAAATGAGATAACAAATTTTAATTAAAGGATGTAATTTTTCTCTCTAATGAGAAGTACTGATATTTTTAAAGGGTTTCAAATGACAATTTTAATAATGTATATGCTTTGAAGGTTTTGTACGAATTAAGTTAATATGAACTTTCATGTGTTTCAATATAGTGTATTATAATTGGTCAATTTGATAGTGTAAAAGGAACTGTTTATAGTGGAATTTTAAAAGTTAATTTTTATTGATCTTTTTCAATAATTTTAATTTTTCGATATATATGGTTTGACTTAATGTGATGAAATACAAAATCAGTTCAGAAACGTGTTGGGATTCAAGCACATCCAAATATTTTAACACTTTCTGCTTTGCCTACTCTGCGCGTCCAGTTTGGTCGGTTCTGCTTGACAAGATCTGTTAGGGCAAGGGACGGTAACTAGTCAATCGCAATTGACGGCTCTCTCTCAAAGCAATTTCTAGTTGTTCTTGTAAGAAAACCACATTTTCATTCAAATAATATTTGAGTATGACCAAAACTACCTTGATTGTCATAATTGGTCATGTGTTTTAAGAAATTTAAAATAATTTAATATAAGAATATACGTTTCATTGAATCTATTTTTTTCTATCCAGAAGGATAGGGAATCAAATATTTGAGCAAATCCAAAACGTCAAATGTAGAGTGGAGAAACAATGGGTGACTGCGAGACCTTTGATACGTTTATAAGTAGATCACAAAGTAACAAAGTTTTCCGACCCCTACCTTAGGGAAACCCATTCAAAATCAACAAATCTCTTTGTAGTAGCTTGGGTAGTAAAAATAGACACATGAAGACAGCTACAAACAATGTAATGAAGTGATTTTAAATAACACGTTTATTGGAACGAGCGTGTGTAAATATATTCTTAGTCATGTCGCAGTGTCAAAAATCTAGTGGTAAGATATCCATAACTACAATAGCCTAACATATTAATACATCCCTTGAAAATTTAACGTATTATAAATCAGGATTTTCAATTCTTCAATGCAAATTATCATGGGTCAAAACAAACCTCTGCTATTGTGTGAATTGATGCCTTATTCTTAAATAGTTCATTATGGTATTTTGGGCTTTATTGGTGAAATAATTAAAACATATCCTGTTATTTAGCTATATGCTTGGTTTAAAAGGGTCTATATTGGTTACACAATTTACTTTTTATAATCACAAAGGGCTCGTTCTATCTTGATAAAAAAAAACTCAACCTACATCGATGGGTACACGGTCCAAATTAAAAACTCATTTAGTTGGGTTTTTGATGACAGGCAGACCAGGCTTCGTAACCCAGCCAGGTGTATTTGGGAAATTTCTTAATATATAGCTATGGTATCTTCCCTCACGCAAGTCCGAATTAACTTATTCTAAATTCAACCTTCCTCATTTCTACATTTAAATATACAACGTGTATATAAAACATTGCATCAAACTTTGGCAGGCTATTCCTTGGGTGAAAATATAATAGTTCACATCAGCAACCCAGGGTCCATCGTAAATATTAAGGGCGGTATTCACCCCTAAAGATAGAGCTAAAAACGACTATTGTGTGAAATAGTATGAAAACTTACTAAGGTATTACAACGAATCTTTGTATACTACTTATTGACACCTTGATAATTAATAAACTAAATGTTCTGTTACCGTTACCCACCCCCATCATGTAAAAAAAAGGGGTGGGGGGGTGGTTTGTAACACTTTTTTCTGGAATAAAATATGAAAGAGTAAGTATTACTAATTTTGACTTAAGATTTCAAAACAAGGATTAGAAATTAACCAAAAAAAGGTGTCTTTGAGAAACTGTCTAGCTTTCTCCGTTTTCGAGATAATCACATACGTTTGAGCTCAGAGATAAGTGTAAATGCCTGCCAGGTAGGCAACCAGAATTGCCATGTTACTTCGCAATGCAGTTGTTTAAACATTTTTACCGGCACGTGTGACTATGTATCACGTACAGTACATTTGGTAAACAGGGCTGGTTTGTGTGTAATGATGGATAAACTAAGATACTTTTCTTTCTTCATAAGCTCCGATGTGTTTCTATATTTATCACATTAGTAAGTTATGCTTACACAGTTCACACTTTGGTGGGATTTTAATCATTACACTCACTCGAGTATTGAAAGCTAAATTAAGAAATACTAATTGTAGTTCTTGTAGGTTTTAGTTCCTAACTTCAAAACAAGATTCATAGCAAGTGTTCAAAATGGCGGCCCCTAACGTCATTGCAATAACTGAGGTGGCGTATCAATAACTTGCATAATCTTTCGAAAACACGTGGTGTTTCTTGAACCTTATCACATGCAGCACTTATCCTAGCTAACAGGTCTTACTCGGATTCAATGGTTGTATCGTACACCAAAGCTTTGAAAAAACCCCACAGAAAAAGTCAAACGTATCAAGGTAAGGAGGCGTAGTGGCCACGCAACAGCCATACAGGCTCCCTACCTGGCAATAATTAACACTTGTCTTTGAAATCAAACATGCATGATTATCTCGAAAACGGGTAAATCTAGACAGTTTCTCCACGACACCTTATTTGTTAGTTTTTACTCCATGTTTTGTAATCTTAAGTCAAAATTAGTAATACCTACTCTGACATATTTTATTCCAGAAAAATGTGTTACAGCCCCCCCTTTTTTACATGATGGGGGTGGGTAACGGTAAAAACACATTTAGTTTATTAATGATCAAGGTTTCAATAAGTAGTATACAAAGATTCGTTGTAATACCCTAAGCAGTTCTCATAATATTTCACACAACAGTCCTTTTTAGCTCTATCTTTAGGGGTGAATACCGCCCTTAATATTTAAGATGGACCATAGGTTGTTGATGTGAATTATTATATTTTCACCCAAGGAATAGCCTGACAAAGTTTGATGCAATGTTTTAGATACACGTTGTATATACATTTAACGCGTAAATACTATGTGGTTAACTCAAAATCTTAGTAATACGGGCTGAAAAAATAAACCCATGTATACATATTATCTTGAGAATTCTTAAAGAGACTTAGTTTTTCTCATATTTTGCAAACAGCAAAAATAAATATTAGATATTTAAATTTGCTTTCATATGGTGTATACAATTCTGTACGGTTTTTTTCTTAGTATAATAGATGTTGCCAAACCAGTCTTCCTCAAAGCTATAAACTATATATTACATAACTTTCATTTGGATAGTCATCCTCTTATGTGTCTATTATTAGATATGGCTAGTGTTTTCCCTTCATACTTATTAGTTGAGATGAATCGTGTAGAGATGGCTTAGCGAGAACATAATATTTATTTATTTATATAGTATTGAATACACATTCTTATATTTCGAATATTAACTGTATATCTTATAGATGGTTGATCACTGATGTGTTAAGCCAAGTTTCAAAGCTTAAATATTCTTCTCTATACATTTTCTAAACTAAACCGGTTGGTTATTTGATTAAACTGTTAAATTACAAGTGTAAAGTATGTTTAAATGTTTTATTTGAACATGATTTAAATTTACTGAATGATAAGGTATAAACACTGTTCTCTCCTTAGTAACTAAACTAAACAATGTAAAAGTGGTTTATATTAATGTCAGGGAAAGAATCACTCTTGTGAACAAGGTGGACTTTTATCTCTGCCATTTGTTAATGAATTATATTTAAAATGTTCCAACGGGTGGTTGTAAATATGATCAATTAAATATTGTCAACAATAATATAAAAGTGGTTTAATATTTAATTATATTATACATCCTAGATTATTTGTTAGAATGCTTGTCGACTGATTTTAAATAGTTATGAGTTCAATATCATACCAGATAATGTGACTGCTATATAATTAATTTTAATCACTTCGCTTGTATATAGAAGTAACATTTTAATATTGGTAATCTTATTTTATGAAATTAATGAGCGAAACCAATAAATAATTGATGCCATAATTTTGAATACAGCTATATTGTAAAAATATTTTATTTTTAGGGCAAACTTCTTTATTTGTAAATTGTAAAGAAATCTTTATGTGTGTTTGACGTATGATTAATTCTAGTATATATAATATAAAATGTAAATATATATTATTTTATTCAACAAGGCAGGGTTTTATTTAATATTCTCCTCTTCTTTATATTAGTTTGATCTAGTAGGCCTGCATATTCATACTAGTGCGGTAGGATTAAGGAAGGTAGAATTTATAAGATATATTCCCACATTCATTGGTAAATTAATTCTTGAAAAAAAAGGGTACGTTAGGCTGGGATTCAAACCACTCTCCCCGTCACTGACTAACAATACAAGATGATACTTACGCCTTCACCTGTGTTACCGATATGTGGGTAAGGCAAGGTTGGTAAAACTGGAGCTACAAAATATAATTTAAAGGATAATAAAGATGAAACAAACAGTAAAAGGAAAAATTTGATTTCATTATATGGGTATACCATCCTTATAATCACCTTAAATACATAAAGAAAAATCTCTAATAACACTTTAATTATTCACAATTTACTTACCTTAAAATTATTTTAGTGGCCGTTTTAATTAATTATGAATAAATTCAAATTATACACTTTTTTCACAAAACCTAATTAACTTATTTATCGTAACAAGCTTACAAAAATATTTATTTCCACCAAATTAAGCTAAAACATTTTTCTGCACTACACAAACAAGATTAAAAACTAATTATTTAAAATGCTATTCAAGATTAAAATTGTAAAATCAACACGTGTGGATTTTCACGCTTCAAAAGAGACAAATATATACACCTGTATATTTGGAGTGACAAACATAGGTCACATCGGGACAACATTCCTGACTTTTTAAAATAAATAACAACTTGAACGAGTTCAATAAAAATGGAATTAACAATCATTTATATTAGTTTTAGTAAATTAAATATTGTTAAAATTGGTTTAAATTATTCGTTAAAATACAAAATATAGTTCCCCACAAAGAATGTCTTTCTCTTTAATCTTAAAATAAAGAAATTTACTAAAAACTCGTAAGATTTCTGAAACAAGCTTTCCACCATTAAGCTAAGAATCTATTTTAAATTTAAGTAAATATATTTATTTCCATAAAATCTTATAAATTATTGTAATATGATTAAATTTAGAAGGTAACAAATAATCATATTACAATAATTTATAAGATTAAATTTGGAAGGTAACAAATAAAGTTTCATTAATTTTATAATTATTGATATCTTTATGCAATTAACTTTTTATTGGCATGAGAGCAACCAATATAAAGGATTGTCTCCAAGTTAATGACAAATAAAAGGATTTGGGCCAAATTTTATGGTTATTTAAATTGAATGAATAATTTAACTTAATTTAATGAATTTAATAAATTAAATTTAAATTGAATGTAAAAAATTGATCTCTTTAAGTTATTATCAGGTTTGTTTTCTTATTATAATTTTTATTAGAAATAGATATAATATTTTTAATCTTAATGATGCTCACATCTTTATAGTTTTAAATTTAATATGAAACGGTTGCTCAACCTAACATCAAAATGGGTACGGTAAAAATTCTAACCCTTCTATATATAAATTATTAGTTAATCTATTTAAAAGTATGTATCAAATCGAATTTTAAATCCTTATATAAAAGTTTTTTGTAAAATATATTTAATTTCGACGAACACAGATGCGAGATATCTGACCCCCTTCTCCTCCCAAAAGAACAATACTCTCTAGACGTTACACGACTGCGTATCATAGGTCGTATGCCCTCTTTTCCCGCACCTCTAAGAACCGCTTACGCTGTCTTCAACTTTAATTAAAAACTTCTTTCTAACTTCTGTAAAGATAATAACGCCCAATTGTGTAATTTGAGAATAAGGTTTTCCCTTTTTGCCTTTATCAAAGACCTCTCTCTCCACCCCCAAAACCTTTTCTTTCCTTCTTTCCCCCTCCCTTTTTTTTGGTGTGTGATTATTATTTCCCTTGTTCGTTGTAGTGTCCCGTGGGCCGATAATGAAGCCAACCACGACCTAAGGAGGGAAGGGAATCATGGATCCATTAGACCTTCCTCTTCCCCTCCCCCTCTTATTTCCCACGCATCACCACAAAAGGGATATAATCAGGAGCTTAATTTGCAAGTTGGGTTTCTTATTCTAATTGGACGTAGAGAGAGAAAGATGAAAAGTTGGCGGTTCTGGGATGAGATGGAGAGGATGGGGGCGTACATTGCTAATTTCATAAATACTAAGAGGTCTAGGAAGGTTCATGAACTAGATTGTAAACCATTCGGTTGGAGGGGTTGAAGAAGGAATAAGGGAGGGTGAGTTGTCAGTGATGAAAGGGGAGTAAATGAAGGTGAGTTAAGTACAAGGTCTAGAGGGCGTCGAACTAGAGGGTGAGAGAAGGTGGGTTTCTGGTGTTTAGGGGAGTAGGTGACTGCGGGGCCTATCAAAGACAATAATTGTAAGACTCGTGTGAAGTTTTGTGGCTACGAGGTTGGGTCACTGAGAACAAGTCAATTTGAGATGTAGAGGATGGCTATGTGCTATATGAGACGGTTTTAAGCTCGCTCCTTACGGCCGAAGAAAATACAGCCAATCCCATTTTGGTGTGTGTTCAGCGTCTGTTTATAACTGGTTAATGGTTTATAACAATATTAAAACCCACTTTGGTGGAAGCAAGTTCTAAGGCATCAATTTTGCATCAGATTTGACTAGGCTGTTTATTATTAAATGGTTTCACACTTTGCTCCCACTGTAAATCTGCTACAGTCCCTCTAAATTCAACCTTCAGTATCCCTAACACATTTGCGTAAATATTACTTATGCGTATAGTATAAGCAGAAAGTAAAAAAAAAACACAAATGGGTAAAGATAAGTAAGGTTGTACTAGAAGTAAATATTCCCATATTTGCATAGAGAGGGAGTTGAATGAAAATAATTTTAGGAAACACCTCTTTCTTAACGGCCGGCTGACATTAGAACTATGACCTTCCCATTCCTGACAAACTAAACCAGACGAGCTTTGCATTTATTCTGCATACTCACTGACCAATTGCTAACACATGGCAAAAGGTGTAATATAGTGGTAACATAATTGTTTAGTTGTTCTTTTTTAGTCTAAATAACCTTTCTCAGTGAGATTCAAACGGAATATCCCGTCATAAAATAAAGTATCGTGATCTTAAACAGTTTTTTTTATTATAGTTAATATTTTACATCTTATACAAAATGTAATTTTACCAGAAAATATACTAATCAATGTAACATTGTCATACTCTGTTGTCTGTTTTTTTTCAATGCATTACGTTAGAGAGGTTAAAAAATATTATTACACTTAATACTCAAGTGAGGCCAGAGTTTAAACGGTACTAGACTTGTAAAATTGTCAAAGAAAGGGACGCGTAAATTCACCATCCCGTCGACTACAGCACCACCATACTATGGGATGAAATGTTAACTGAAACAAGATACAGCTATCTGCGACAACCCATATTCACACCACGCAGATAATCTTTAGAGAGGGGCTATAAAGTCACCGGCCATTCTTTGGAGCTTTATGAAAGCACGTGTAGAAAAGTAGAAACTTTTATCCGTGCGACAACGCTGGACTCCCTGAACAAATTAACACGGTTCATTCATCGTTAACATTAGGTGTGTGACACTGTGGCAGACATCTGTAACACGCTACAGTTGTTGGTTCTCTTGCAGAGAGACTGGGGGTCATTTTGAACACTTGCTTTCATTAAGACTCTCTCTACGTCAATCCAGTGCCTTCCATTAACTCCTAGCAACGTTTCTCTATACTATGCAAATGCAGGCTGTCTCAGACAAATTCAACATTTTATTTGACCCTCTGGAAGTTTGGAAGAGGGGTATGTTCATGTTTATCCAGGAATCTTCCGTACGCTTGTAAAGAATTTGTATCAACAGGGTTTAATTCATTTCTAGAAACTAAAGTTGTCCGTTACGTTGAATGAGTTAACACTGTGAACACTATTATTAATTACTGTTTGGTACTCTAACAACAACACATTTGTTTGGTAAGAGAGGCTGCTAACTATAATTAGCTTATTTTTTTATTTTTGCTTAGTAAAAATATTATTTAAACTATATATGTTGGTGTTAATCGTACCAATATCTACTCATAAGAAAGGCAATCTCGATACAACGAATGAAAAAATCTAAACTAATACTAAATATAATCATTAAGGCGGGGCGTCGTCTAAATATAAAACATTTCCCTTTGCTCATTCGTGTCTCCACCTTTTATCTTAAAATAAACATTTATAAAAAACTCGTAAGATTTGGTAAACTAAATAATAGGTCCAAACCTTGTTGTAGAAAGACACACCAAAGATCAAAAATGAAAATATATATACACACTTACTTTCTTACTCTATAGAATTAGGAACAAGGAACCCTCTTACAAAAAAAAAATCGAAAAAAAATAAATAAAGATAAAGTGTATAGGAATCAAATTCGTTCTCAAAGTCTCTAATTATAAAGTTTATTTATTAAGATTATAGCCCAGAAATTATTGGTGTAAAAGTATATATCAAATAAATTATTTTAATATTTAATATTACTATAACTTTACAATAATAAGTTATTTCGCATCTCAAATAGTTGTGGATAAATTACATCAATTGGAAAACTTATCTCATGTTAAGTGCCTTCAAAATAATTTTCAAAAGAAAATTAGAATTTCCATCTCATTTATAATCGTAAGCAGTGTTTGGGTACACATTTAGTCAAAATCATTAGAGCTGGTTTAAAAAAAAATATTTTTTTTTTCTTTTTACCCTCCAGTAAAGTACCGGTACCCTTATAATCAGGTTTAGCCATATAATTCTCAAAACCCCTCTTGGGGAACTTAGATATCCCAAACATCAAGCTTTAGCTCAATCGGTAGAATAGTTTAAGCTCTATCTTTAGGTAGAGATTGAAATATTTTTTTTGTTTCATTGGGTATGAAACATAAAAATTTATCAAAATCTTTATTTAGATTTTTTTGACGATCACAATACTTTTTCTACGAGGTGTACAAAGAAAGCTAAAGTTAATTTACCCAACATAAATGCAAGCGAATACACGGGAAAAGTCCACTTTAATAGTACAACTGTTATAAAAACCATTCTGACATTCATGTATAGGTATAGACAAAATATCTCCAATGTAATTCAACGAAAAATTGTGAAATGTATCATCATATTGAACGTGTTGGCTTTCATTATAACATAAGTCAAAATTTAAAAAATTAGTATATATCAATCAATATTTATCTATGATTTTTATAAATGTATATTTTAATTCTTTATTATTCATTAATTAAAGGTTAGTTACTATCTAAATGTTGTTAAAGCATTTATTATTTTTATTAAAATATTGTTTTGATGTTTTATTCAACACAGGTGAAGTTTTCATTTGTTTTAACTTACCGAAAAGTCGTTAATAAAAGCTGATATAAGGCATATTTAAATGATTACTAAACCATCATTATTATAAAGGATTTTAAATTCTAAGGTACTGAATGATTTCTTTTAAACTTCTTCGTCTTTATCTATTAGATTAAATTTATTGAATTCATTGTTGTATTTAATAATTAAAAAAAAAATTACATAGTAATAACTTAAGTCTTATGTCCAAACCTATTACAGGACTGATAACGCGAAAGAAAAAACTGCGTTTCAATAATTGCTTACTTCACATGAAAACAAACAATAGCCATCCCAATGAATCCCAAAAGTAATCAGACGAAAAACCGATAAACCACATTTAGTATAATCAAGAAAAGTACTGTTATCTATCTATATCTCTTCACAATCGAATTCTCTGAAAAGTTTCTGAACAAACTCAAGCGTGACACTTTAATGTGGCTACGAGACAAATCCAAGAGTAATCAACTTGTTTACGTAACCTTCAACCTCCCCTTCTGTCCTCTATTTTACTTTTCCTAAGACGTAGAGTAGTTTCAAAATGCCATGGTACCTGGGTAACGTCACAACTTTTGGTAAAGGTTACGTTTCAACACTAGAGTTAGGCTGGTCACCCACCAATCTGCCAAAACGTCCCATGGTGTCAAAACACAAATTGTTAGACCTAAAGAGCGGCGATGATGTGACAAAGGCTGGACAAAATTCAAGCCCAGTCACTGTCACGGCGTCATGTGAAGATGATATAGATCCTATATTATTAAGTAGTTGTTATTTACTGATAATGGAGGAAGAGAAGGCTAGAAGAAGCAAGTGTTTAGTGCATTCTCTGGAAAAAAGAAACATACATTTTAGTATTTATAAATATTGAGATACGATGAAAAGAAGTTCAAAAATGTAACCCACGTGAGTGTAGAGATTTTGATTTTCTTCGTTTGTTAATTGAATATAAGATGAGGAATCTTCATACAAACTCTAGACAAAGAATCACAGCAAAGGAGAGATTGCTCATAAGATTAATGTAAGTAAAAAACAAATAATAATAACTTTACTTAGATAAAATAGAATAACCTGCTTCAGGGAAGGTTTTGTCAGACGAGGAAACCCCATTGAACAGAAGTGCATATTGATGTCTTATGACAATGTCAGTTCGGTGTGCGGCAACTGAGTTAAACAACGTGTAAAATTCTTCATCGGACTGTCATTTGACAAAATTTCTTGTCATATGAATGTTTTTTGTCAGATTGTTGGGTGACCAGCCTTACAGTACATAGATTAACTGCATCAGTGGGCACGTGCACTAAGCGCCAAGGTCATATAATCTTTTTTTCTGGTGACTATAACGTGAGGGTTCAAACTCTGGCTGGGTGGATTGAGGGTGGGTTTTTTACTTTATTGTCACCCACTATCCATCAACGTAAATGTTAAGACATTTCCTCTAAATTCCATATTCATGAAACTCATTCTAATAATGTTATAAACTAACTAAAAGTTCTGACGGGTAGTATGTACGACGCATAAATGAAAATGTATTTATCTAGGAAATAAAATAAGTACGGTAATTTTAGAGTTAATTTCTCACACACTAATGTGGACACATTGTTAAACTATAATTTAAAATCCATTCCAAGTTCATCTGAATGTTTTTTGAACTCCTTTCTCTCTATTTTCGGTGACCTTGTTTATTGTGGATCCATCGTCTTAGGACGCGTGGTACCGTATGTAAGCCACAATTTAAATTGATAAATATACTGTAAGTTTTTAATATTTATACTACAGTTCTTAATGACACTTAAACAAAAGTTGGGCTACTTGTATCAGGAACTATGCCTTTATGGAACTACTTTCGCACCACATGAAGACAAAACTTGTTTGGATGGGAATCTCGAAAGTGTGTTTAGACAATTTGTTAAGAACGATGACTCCTTACTAGAGACAGCGTAGAAGGTCTATTTTAACCCAATCATCGTAAATTATAAGTCAGAGGGTTTATTTTTTGTTTGACCTAACTGGGTGATATTTTGGTTTTGTTTCACCAACAGATTAAAACAGGAACGGTTCACGTGACTGACTATGACACAAGTGGTGACGATGCGAGACCTATTGGCCGTCTAGAGAATAGTTTAGACATTGGTTGTGTTTCTACATCCTCTCTTCATTATCAATCTTGGATTACTTTAAAGATCATCTCTTTTTGACTGTTCATCTTGATTGTATATTTTTAACACTAATATCCAGTTGGTTTGTTTGTAAATATACTTTATTACAAGCGTGCTAAATATGAACGAATCATAATTTCTTTGTTATAAAGAAAAACCCACCGCCAGATTATAGTTCTAGATTATGACTCTAGAAAATAGAATAGATTGATTTGCATAGCTATCCAACTTAGAACATTATCTAGAATTTTACCAGCCCACAGCAGTGGTCACATTGTCTAGATAGTCACACTTGCAGTAGACTGGATTACCACTTACAGGTTTGAGTCTCTGCTTGGTGAACTGGGGCTGGTTCTCAATGAGTTAATATATTAATATATTACTGTGGGCTGATAACTCTTGTGATAAAACGTACAAGACAAATAAATAGAACATGATTGAACTCGGGACTCTTATATAAGTAGCCTATAGTAGAAGACAGAATGAAAATTTCATATAATAGCTTTATTGTTCTCGACAGTGCTTGTGTAAACTGGGGTGAGGTCTCCAAGCTGATATTATTGTAACAACTATTGAGCCGCTAAGAACTGACTTGAAAATTTCACCCTAGGTTTTGTGGGAAGGGATTTATTCCCTATCTAAATGGGTTTAAATTTGTTAGTTTCCTTTCCCCCCAGTACCTGGTTTGCTGTTGAAGATTTTATTGCATTCCAGATCCTGAAACATATTGACCTGTCGTTATCAAACAATTTACAATTCATGGTCATGTTTTTTGATAAAATCAATGTCACTGATCTGTCGTTATCAAACACTCGCCTTACTTCCAATGTTTTATTTGTGTGAGTAGTTTGTCAATCAACTGTATTTCATAAACTTGAGGTGTATCTTTCATGTTCTGAATTGATTTATTATAATATTAGCACACAGCCTACCAAGTATTTTAATTCTAGAAGAAGCGACACCCAGTCTCCCGATCACTAATCCACCACTGTGATAGGGAAGCAGAATTCTACAATGGTATTTTTAGAACACACCTAGAAAAGCTCCCGGTACCCTTAATTCAGTATTCAAATTCAGATTGATTTATAGTGTTGGACCTCTCCAAATCTTATATCATTGATAACTTTGGTCCTAACAGTACTAATTAAATCAAACAAAACTACCGTTGAACACTTGGAATATCCCATTGATTAAACCTACATTCCTCTTGTTTACGACGTCTTTAAACCACTCTACACAAAACACCCTTTCCCCACAACATTATGGAGTACACTAGTTTGGCGATAATGGGTTCGCTTTACGGATGTGCTTGTGTGTTGGCTTTAATTGGTCTCCAGTTTCAATGTAATGAAGGCTGTAGGTGTAAGAGGAGGTTTGCTAGATGTGTGCACAAGAGAAGGGATGTACAGGGGTGACGGGGTGTAATCCGAGTGGGCGGGGGTAAGATGAGACTTGGTAATGGGGTGGGAGTGGTCGCTTACCACTGCACGGAGGTAAAATGGTTTTCTCTAAAGTGGCAACTACTACGGTGACTTCCTATGGCGCGACACTTTATGGAGAAAAAAAAGGGTGTGGTTTCCTTACCAACCAAGTGACGACATATTATTTTCATAACTTTAAGATTTAAAAAAATTATTAATTGGTTTATCTTTGCGTATAACTAGAAGTCAGTCCAACGCTTTTCCTCAGTCGGTAATGCGTTTGTTTACTGAATTAAGGAGTCCGGGTATGGCTAATTAAAATTATCATTTGCGAACCAGATGATCTAAATCCTGGAAGTTTTAGTATTGTGTCGGTTACTAAATAAATTTAGTATGTTTGCTAAGGAGTTGCTCGATCTTAATTATTGAACGGACAGAAGAAACTATTTTTTAAATTTAAAATTAGAAATTAATAAATTATTTCATAAATAATAAATAGCACTAATAATATAGTAACGGAATTATTTATACGAGTCACATAATAGACTACCTTAGTCATTTAGGATTGCTTCAAGCTCAATGACCAATTTTCAAATAATACATTTCACTGTTTATCTTACGGTACTAAGAGTTTCAAATTCTAATCATATTATAGGGCAGGGGGTAACCCCTTGTCGTTCGTATAACAATGCCTTTGTATGTATATTATGCTAGAAGTTGTTTGTTTAATATCTCGGTAAATAATAAAATAAAATAATACATAATTAGAAGTACCTTAATTCGATAATCATATTTTCCTGGAATAATATTTTTCGTTAGCCTACTTTAGAAGATAATTACTGTCTTTTAGATATTTATACTATCCAAATAACCCACATAAGTGGTCGCACGGACAAGGGCATCAATCTTACTTTGTTTGGTTTAGCGGTAAACGTACAAGTTTCTGTGTGAAAACTGGCTGGGTGCACTGAAGGGAATTTTCAAAAATTGTTTATATCTCTTTCTTTCACCTAAATGTGGGTACATTTAGATTAAATTGTACCTTTTACAATCTCACACCATTTGTATAAGTATTTGGACATTCCAAAAGGTAGTCAGACACAAGGCACGTTTTCACTAACTCAAATAAAAGTTTTTTCTAAAATATGTATGAATATTAAGTTAACATTGAATAAGAAAGTTTTATAACCAAATTAATATAATATGTATTATCTTCCCACAACTCACTTTCCAAACAACACAAAACTTTATTAACTAAGCGAAATAAATTATGATTTAAATTTATTGTAAATTATGTATGAATATACTAAGAATGTTTGAACTCGACGTTCCAAATTGAAATAAATGTTTATTCGTTTTGTTCTTAATTCAAACCCGTTCAAATCTAAATTTAAAAAATAAATATATAAATGTAAATTCGAAAAAAAACGTCAACCATTAAAATTTGGCCAAACTTCTAAATTAAAATATTCATAGCAATATAATGTATAATTTGTTATAGAAATTAATAATAATAGATCTACGATGATCACTTTCTCTCATAAGAACTACTTTCATACATCTCTTTGTGAAAATGATCACTTTATCTCATAAGAACTACTTTCATACATATCTTTGTGAAAATGATAACTTTATCTCATAAGAACTACTTTCATACATCTCTTTGTGAAAGTGATCACTTTATCTCATAAGAAATATTTTCATTCTCTTCTCTGTAAAAATAATCACTTTCTCTCATAATAACTACTTTAGTTTTCCTCATTGTGAAAATGATCACTTTCTCTCATAAGAACTACTTTAACTTTCCTCATTGTGAAAATGATCACTTTCTCTAATAAGAATTACTTTCATCAATCTTACTGTTGTTAACGGAGGATCCCTGACAACATTTATGAAATATAAATGGCCATTTAAGTTTATCACTATTATTAGTTATTTTTACTTTTGTGATGAATACTAAACAAAACACCATCACACTTGCTATACACTTAAGATTAATACTTTTTTTTGTTTAAATTTTTTTTAATAGGCCTAATTTCCCTATTTACAATTTTTCTTTTGCAATGAGGCTTATAACCCGGAAAGGTAAAATCACTCGGTGAGGCTTTTACAATACTACTACTGAATACATGATATAAACTCATTACTTGTGTTATCTAATGTCCAGAGTCGTCTGACCTATTACCTATATAAAAGTGAACTTTTTTATGTGAAGGTAAGCTAATCTTTAAGGAAACTTTACTATGAGAGGACTGTAAGCAAGTGTTCAAACTTCTACAAGATGCATGTATTATTATAGTTCAAAATTATAGCTATAAGAATATAGAATGCTATGTTAAATTTAATTAGTCAAGCTGTTGTCTTTTGATATATTCATGAATTAAATTAGAGCCTAATTTAAGTGCAAAGTCACCCTCATCCTTGTTATAATGGATTAAAGAGTGACTCCTGCAAATTTCAATAGACTGGTTTACCAGTGATGGAAAGTTAGGATTCTAATCATGGTAGTTTTATATTTCTTGAATAGTTTATCTTTATTTCACCACACAAATTCAGGCATATTCCTTAGGTTTTGATTTTATCCTTCTAGTCTCTAAATTATTAATGTAAATGTAACTATTTAAAAATAGACCTACTAATGGTTTCATGAACAGTTTCGTTTATTCGTGTAGAGGTTAGAAATTACTAAAGGAAACAAATTCAATGTTTATTTTCTTAAATAGAAATATATAAATAGAAAAATTTTGAATTTTTATTAAAGGAAATACCAATTAAGAATATTTGTTTTTAGATATTTCAAACTTTACATGAATGTACTTGTTCAAAAAACTATTAGTTTTGTTAAAGAATCGCGCCTACTCTATTCTAATAGATTTTCCACTGACTCATTTGATCAAATCTCAAAATAATCCATACAATCACATACCAAAACTACTGTCAACCTCCGTATTCCGTTGGCTCTAAGTGACAGGATGTGTAGCGGCCGAATATAGGGGCAGTGGTGAAATATATTTGTGGGTTCGTAATTTATAGACGGCTTTGGTTTTAGGGTCTATTATAGGACTACTATTACACGATCTGATGTAATAATAAGTTTACAAATAGAAATATCAAGACTTCCCTTAGTAACTAGCAATATAACTGGTAAGATAAGAAATGCTTAACCAAGTGCCTGATTGACACATTCGATGGCCCTAAACGGATACGAACCACGGTAAATTGGGCACGATTGTTGCCTTCCGGCACAATTTACCGATTACCTGGTGATTTATTCCGCACAGCTCCACAACTGAGCAAAGTGACCCCTTAGTGCAGATATTATTTTACCAGCCCCGAATAGATCTAAAATAGAACCATGTGTACTATAAATTTGCCTTGTTGCCAACAACAATGCTGAAAAACTGTTTTGAATAGTCAACTGTTCTACTGTTTACAAGATCTTCATAGCAAATGTAGCCCGACCAGTTCTATCGTTTGAGTCTTTCAACAATAATATATGAATTAAAACAAACATCCCAATTTAGGACAGGATGGTTACACTACTTTCACTTCACACAGCCCAACAACAACAAAAATGTGGTGCTTTGGAAGTTAGAGCTATTCTTGGTTATATTTGACACCCTGATTCAAAAGATTGCATCATTTTTACTCTATCAGCTTTCGTTTTAGATACACAGCATATCCACCTTATATGATTATGTATTTTCTAAGCAGTGTGTCTACAATAACTTCCATATTATTAATCACCGATATAAATGTGATATCACAATTTGTAATTTTAAGTTTATAGACTACAAAATAAGATAATCTAATGTGATTTTATTATATTTTCAGCTTGAGTAGACACTATGGCTTCCTCACGAAGAAGCTGTTTGAACCATCCAAATGTATTTTGCTACATCTATGGCGAGTACACCATGAAATAAAGTAGGAAGCCTACTTCAGAATTGGTGAAGAAAGCATACCTTTGTTAGTTTGGTGTCCAGCTTGGAGACCAATATAAGTCTTGGGCTCCACATATTGCATTAAAAACGTGAACGGAGCATCTGCGGCAATGGACAAATAGAAAAGGAGCAGCTTGAAATTTGGGGTAACAATGGTTTGGAGGGAACCTAAAAAACACCATGATGACTGTTTTTTTGTCTTGTCCACAATAAACTTAAATCGAAATATTTGAAGTAAGTGGACATGTCTTGACCTAGATTCAGCAAGACGACCTTATCCACACTGAGATGAGGTAGCCGTTCCACATTTCCACCAACTACCAGAGCTCTCAGAGGGTGAATCAAGCATGTCTGATGAAGAAATACAAGATAACAGAATTGTGGAAGGTGACAGTGATTTTGGCGGAAATTCAAATTTTCAACTTTTTAACCAACATGAACTGAGTGGCCTCATAAGGTATCTTAAACTTTCAAAGGAGTCTTCTGAATTGCTAGCTTCCAAGTTGAATGAAAATAACTTACTCCATTTGGGAACCAATCAGTGGCGGCTCGTGTATAGGCACTGAGGAACTGCAGCACCCCCTATTTCCACTTGATATTATCGATAACATTTAATATAATGAGTCCTTTTTTCTCTAATTCCTTCTTTATTTTTGTAGTACAATATATATTCATTACGCTTAATATCAGTACTTCAGTAGCCATCCACCAGTTTATGAAAAAGTTATAAAAAATCTTAGTATGGAACTGTGCACTTCACATTGCCAGTGACGTGGTGTTTGACTGTTGTGCGCTTGCATACATAGGAGGGAGGTGGGTAGAAAAGTGGGAATGCCAGGTAGAGAGAGCACTGTTGCTCTCATAGTGCCGGCTCTTGCGTGATGATGCAAGGAAGTTTTTTTTACTCAGCGTGTGTTTCTTAAAAACCGTGTACCATTTTCTTGAATGTGATAAAGTGTAGAAGAGTGAGTAATTAGATTATTATTCTGCTTCTAGATATTCTATTTTATTCATTTTTTACGGATTTTTAATTTAACAGAAAGACTAAATGCTCTTGCAGTATTTTTAATGGAGAAAAATTTCCTAAATTGCCATCCAGAGATCAAGGAGAAAATTATTAATTTTTTTGCGCAAATTGAAACAAAAATAATGGATTTCATTTTTAAATGAGTAGATCAAGCTTGAACTGTAACAATTTTATTTAAGGTAAATATTATCAATGAAACTTTGATTGACAGAGCCCAAATAATCCTGCCACCATTACATATAAAGCTCGGACTGATGAAACAATTGGTGAAGGCTTTGAATAAATATGTTTTGTGCTTTCGCTATTCAAGTAAATTCCCTGGACTGAGCATGTAAAAACTGAAAGCAGGCATTTTTGATGGTCCCCAGATAAGACAGCTGGTAAAGAATTCACATTTCTTAGATTCAATGAACAATATTGAGTCTTGTGCCTGGTCTTCGTTTGTTCTAGTTGAACATATTTTTATTGGCAATTACAAGGCAGGCAACTACTCCGAATTAGTATAAGATATACTCTCCAGTTTTAGTAAGTTTGGCTGTAATATGAGCATCAAGGTCCATTACCTGCACATCCAATTAGATTGTTTTCCAAAAAACCTTGTTGATTTAAGTCAAGAGCAAGGAGAACGATTTCACCAGGGTATTAAAGCCATGTAAGAAAGATGCCAAGGAAGGTGAGACACCCACATGATGGCATATTACTGCTGGAAACTTCAGCAGTACTGTCTCGGTAGACCTCACTCTAGAAAGTCTTGTACAAGATCATTTTCACATGTTGAATGACTGATAAAAAAATGATTTGGTTGAAACAAGTGGATTTAGTAATATGCGGTTGTTTTAATAGTATGCAATAGTAATAGTATCAAAATAACTGATATAATGAATTAACTTAAAAATATATAGTTTCATACATTTTTGGGTTGAAATAAACTCATTTATTAATATGTGATTTTATTAATAGTACAGTATGTAGTATTAAAAGCATAAATATTAGTCAAAATTTTATCAAAATAGCAGATCATGAGATAAAGGATCTCAAATGTTGATGAACGATAGGTGAGAATCGGCATATAACTATGCCATGTCTCCAAAACTAAAGTTTATAGGGTAAAATTAATGCAATTTTTGTAATTAGCTGGCCAAATATACCAAAGAATAGGTCTAACTTTTAGGGCACTCAAATGTGTGTTGGGCAGTGATAATACCTTTAAGAAGAGGGTCTTGCTCTGAGATCACACATTTGATACTCATTGTCCAAACTATGTTTGCAAAAATATAATACAATCACACATTAAATAACTTCCTAAACATAAAATTCTATTGCGGATTCATTTATGATCATTTTATTATTTACGATAATAATCTTTATAATCCTTCCCACAAACACATTCTCAATAACATTCACCATAAACTATATTTCATCACCAAATTTGAAACTAACAATATCATTAACTATATGGAGCTTAGTATCTATATAAATATCTTAAAATATATGTTTTTATAACTTTCAAAATCCAACCCACACTGATGCTAAAATACAAAATGATTCTTCATATCTGTCATAAACAAGCATCCCTCAATAGCCTCAACTATGAAATTCTCCATAGCCCACTTAACAAAACAAACTATAAAACTCAAATAAATAGAATATAACAAATTGTCATAAGTTATGGATATTCTCACTCAACAGTGTAAAAACTTATAAAAAAGAAAAAATCAAAGCTATCAAACAGTTTCTAAACAGCCTTATCCAATTATTATCAAAACACTGATCATAAAATTTCTAAATTGCAAATAATCACTTACACATGTCCTGAAATAAATCGTATAGCAAATATAATTAAAAAAATCACAATAAAAAAGGATTCTCAAATAATTATATAACAAAATTTAAACAACAAGCAAAAAAACTCGTTTAATAGATCTGGAATCTACAAAGTCATTTGTGAAATCAATGAAATGTATATAAGTCATTTGAGATGACATTTAAGGTTTCGTTACAAAGAGCACATTTCTGACTTCAAACTATTTACAATTGACTGAATATTTAAAAAATCAGACAATCAATCCACACATATCAATCAATGCATGAAACTTCTTCTTCCTTCCCACAAGGGTAATAAATTAAACACAGGAGATATTTTGTTTTAGTCAAGCAACTTTATTAAATAATAAATATATCATCAATGAACAGTTACAATTTGAAAATTAAACTCTTGTGAACATTATTAAATATTTACCTAAAAATGAAATAAATACTTTAATTCCAGATTTCACCTACGCCCTTTTTAATATTGCATTTAATAATAATTCCATATCAATTTTTCCTTAACTCTTCTGCCCTTCCTTCCAGCTGGGCCAGACTCTAGAAGATATACTACATTCATTTATATCATTTTACCTTTTTTCATCTATATATTTTTCAATACACAAATTAATTTAAAATCTTTTCAACAAAACACATCCAAAACATTTTAAAACATAGAATATAACGTTCTTGAACTTCACAGCTGCTTCCAGTTACATCTTACAGCTCCTCTTGCACGTTGTCGCAAAAATTTAGTTTAATCATCTTGCAACAACATTAACCATCTGTGTTTAACATTTGGGAATAAACGTTACGAAAAAACCTACCATCTGGAGGACTGTGCTGTGTTTTTGTATCGTGGACCACGGTCAATCTAAGTCAGCCATGTGGAGTGACTATGTGTTCATACAACAACAAAAAATACCAGTGTGGTTGATGGTAAACTTGGACTGAAATGATTTGGCAGGGCTTGTGTCCGACGTAATCTCGCTTCTATATCACGTGTTATGTTCTCCTCTCTCTCTCTCTCACCTCTGTCCTGCCCTGTCCTTATTGGTCCTTAAACCCTCGATCAAGAATGTATTACATTTTATGGGCATGCTCTAAGGTAGAGTTTACATTTCTGTTCATATTGTGCTCTAGTAGTAGTAGTTGGATTCTAGTATCTACTAGAGCACCTCAATCAGGCTGTATTTAATGTCTGAGGATGATGCCGTAGAGCGTCGAAACAATGTAACTTCACTAAATAAGGGCGTTCTCTACGAAGCCTGAAAAAGGAACAAGGGAATAAGATAAGAGAATATAACTCAATAATATAATTTTTAAAATTTTTTAATTTCAATTATTCAACATTGTCAATTTTTCAATTTAACCAATTAATTACTGCTTCAATTGTATAGTTACAGATTTAACATCCTAGTCTTGGATAATATGTAGATATAGTTTAGTCAAATTATATAATTTTATTGTGTTAAAAGTTCACTTGTTTATGTAGCGTGGTGACTCACATTTTAATGGTTTTTTACTGTTTATGTTATATCCACTCTTATATGTTAATTGACGATATCCACTTGAACTTATCCTTGCTTAATATCTTTATCTATATAATAATTTACATTCAACTATAATATCATAATGCAACTGTAACGTTAATGTTAAATTGACAATATCCTCTTTAACTTATCTTCTCAGATATATTCATTAAAAATGTTATTTTCCACAAACATTTTTCTTATTATCTTTATCTTAAATAATATTTTACATTGAATTCTACAAATATAGTGTATCTGCTTCCTTATTACCATCTTCATCATGTTTTTCAAAAAAATAATGTTTTAAGTTTAAAGGGGGATTTGATTCACATTCATGTTGGAATTATTATGTGTTGTGTGCTTAACACATCAAGTATAATGTTTTTTTATCGTGATTTTATAGTCATTAGTAATGCGCTTAACGCATTACGTTTAAAGGGGAATTTGTTCCATTATCATGTTTCTAATTATTAATAGTGCGCTTAAAGCATTAAGTTAAAGGGAAATTTATTCCACCGCCATGTTTTTCCGATTTTATTTGTTGTGTGCTTAACGCATTTAGTTATAGAAGATTTGTTTCACTATCATGTTGTTTTAATTATTAGTAGTGCGCTTAACAACTTAAGTCTAAGGTGGATTTTCTCCACTATCATGTTGGTCTTATTATTTCTTGTGCGTTTAACGCATAAAATTTAAGGTGGCTTATTCCTGTATCAAGTTTATCGAAATTATTTCTGGTACGTTTAACCAATCAAGTTTAAGGGGGATTGTTTTTCTATTGTGTTTACGAAAATATTTGCGCACTTAATGCTTTTAGGTTTAAGGGTGATTGTGCCTTCAGCCATGCTTAGCTAATTATTATTTCTATTCCTGATATTTCAAAAGAATAAGGAGGTCCCTATGCCATTGCCATTTATATTTAATTGTGATTATTATGCACTTGGCGTTTCTTAATATTGGCTTTTTTTATAAAACTTTAGTGCATATTATAACCCATACCAAAAATTGCCCTTTGATTTTTATGACATTTTACTTCACATTATGTTTTATTTAACTCTGCCATTTTTGTTATTGTATGTGACATCAAATTAATAAAGTACAAATTATGATTATAACATTTTCAACTATAATATGTATTTTTGAATGGTTTTATTATTTAACATTTCAACAGTTTTAATTATTAGACAAATTTTCAAAGCCATTCAATTCCTTTTTATATAAATTCAGCCTTTTTCAACAATTTTTTATGAATTATAAATGCATTTAACAATATTTTAATTAATGTGTAATATAGTATAAAAAAGTAACACGTAAGTTTAGAGTTTTATTATAATTTCAGTTTTAATATATTTATTTAGAGAGTGAACTAACCCCGTCGAGTAGGTTTATAAGCTTGCTTTAGGGCAGATGAATTAACTTCATAATATTGTTTATGGGTAAGGGGATTATGTAGGTTTTGTCATTGGTTAAGATTACTGTGTAATATTTGTTTGTTGCTATGGTGAATATTGCGTTCGGTTGCAATGTGCTAATCAACAAACTATAATGTTTATACTTAATGGTGTGTTTAAATCAAAATTAGTTATTTTACATTCTTTTTCCACACCCGTACACGTCCACTTCATTTTACAAACATTTATATTTAAATTAACCTACTAATAACCATGGATGAACCACTATAATGGAAAAACCACAAACCTTAGGCTTCCATTCAATATTTCTAGACCAATATCTTAAATAGTAAGCTAAAAGCTTAACACTGAATTTCCACTTTGTGATTTTATTAGGCTTTGATAATTTTTAAAGTTATGTACCTTAAAATCTGAAATTAAAACCAAATGTTAGATTGTTTTAGGGCATACACTGTGCTCTTATTTAATGAAAATAGCATTTACGTTAAATAAGTCTTTGTATTTTTATTAAATTCAATTCATATCAAAATATGTGATATTTACACAAAGAACTGTTTAATTTATGTTTTCAGTCCAGCTTATTTATAACAGGTGTAAAAAGAAATATAAATATATAATTTTTTCAAAATCTATTTATTTAAAGTCTAAAAGTTTCACCAATGAGGTTGAAAGTTAATTGAACAGCATATGTATGGTTTGGAATAGTGAGAAAAAAAAATTCATATGCGACATAAGTTCAGAAATGATTTACAAAAGAAAGATAAAAAAATTAAAGTGAACATTTATGTATTGAATTAATGTGAACGCACTTTCCTGAATGGAGAGTAATTTATAAGATCCAGCCTGTTTGATACTGTACCCCAAGTCTTACCACAAAATGCAGGGTGAGGTTGATTATGTGTGTAAACCTGCTCGCCAAAGAACCCATACAAACTTGGAGGTATAAGTAAATAAGCTGAGTTCTACCTGCTTTGGATACTTTTGGTTGGAACTCATCAACATTTCCGTGTGTAATTTAGCAGAGCATCGTCAACAGTGATCCAGCTTTATAGACTGCTGACTACTTGATGAAGCGGTAATGATAATCCTTCACCTTGCTAATGAGACCATCTTTCTATCCCTTTCTATCGCAAAGCTGTCTCTTTTTCCCACTACTTCCATTAATCTGTCACCAGTACTGTTTGTATTTCAATTTTCTCATCCTTTGTTAATTAATAGTTTTTTTCAGCTTCTTTTGTTTATATTTCTCTCTTCTACATGCATGAGCCATTATTTCCATGCTCCTTTTTCTTATTCTTACAGGTGTTATTTATTATATAGATAATGTTCTCAAGTACTTATCTTTCTTTTTCTAGGATAAATTTTTTAACGCACTTTCTTATTAATTTAATATAATTGACTTTCTGTTTCTATAAATGTTCTTCTATCTTCTCTCCTTCACGTTTCTTAAGTGGTTATAATTATCTTCAAATGCCTATATTACCTTTCACTTTTTTCATCCATCACTGTTTCCAACCTGTGGCATGTGTTGGTTTTATATTCAGGCCATATATTTTTCCACTGCTGGATGCGTAGGCGTGTTGTAGCTTCATATTCCTAATAATCCAACTTGAAACTAGGGCAGAAACAACATTCAGTTCCTTGCCATTAATTCATCACTGTAAAAAGGTAAACCCACCTTTCACCAATGATAACTATTTTGGCCATGCCGGGAATAGAACCAGGGACACCTATCTTACTATACAGACATGCTACCGACTGAGTCAAAGTGTCAGAATAAAGATAAATATTACCTACAAATTTAAATTTCAGAGAAGTTGTTATAGGTTATAATTTTCATCCTCTCGAGTGTACAAACTTATTTTATTTGTAAGAATATCGATAAGCTAGCTATATCGCGATCTAAATAGTAGGAAGGAACTGAATCCTATAAATGATCTCGAGAAGTTAACACACACGAAATAAGCCAATACTAATTATGAATTATCAAGATTAAATGCCTGAACACATTTTTACTAAAGATATATATTATTAAGATATTATAAAATGAGTTTAAGTTACATATCCCATATAAAACGTACCGAATTATTTTAACCTCATAAATTTATTGTATTATCTTTAGGTTGATATCGAATTAAATATCTTAAGTCTCTGTAGAAAATAAGTATAATGGGAGGTTCATGGGTAAGTTGCAGTTTTGAATTGGCTTTCTCAAGGTATATGACTTTTTAAAGGTTATTTTTTGGTAAGAGGACTTTTTAAAGGTTGCTTTTGGTTAAGAGGACTTTTTAAAGGTTATTCTTTTCCAAGATATATTTTTAAAGTTCATTTTTGGGCAAGATAGCTTTGTAAGAGTGGCCATTATTAATGTGACGTCTTGTGGGTTATTTATAGGTAAGGTGACTTGATAAGGTTTGTCAATGTATAAGGTCACTTTGTAAGGGCTTTATATGAGTAATGTTTCTTAATAAGGGTTGTATCGAATGTTTTGTAGCTTTGTATAGATTTTCATGGGTAAAGAGATTTTGTAAGGGTTATGTTTTGGTAAGGTGACTTTGTAAATAATGTCTATAGGAATGGCTACATTTGAGTTCTGGTAATATGTAGTTATCCATAAATTCAAAGGTTAATACTTATTCATGTGTTAAAATTGATATGTTGTAATTCTGATTGCCTATTATTTATTAAAATTTGATGAGGTGTGACTTGGAGAAACTATTATTATTGGGATTGTGTGTGGCCTTTAAGGGAAAATATATTATACAGAGTATTGTTCCCTAATCAGGCACAGTTGACAATAATAATTATCCAAGTCCAAGTTGTAAGGAAAGCTTTAATGCTGCTTGAAGGAGAGCACGAGATAAAATTTCAAAACGTACCTACCAATTGGTCATACAGTGCTATTGGTGGAATTAATTACTAACGGGTTGTCACATTTCGGGAAGGTTCTGAAACAAAGAACCAAAAATTTATATTAATGGGGGTTGAGGGGTGGAAGTATATTGGCAGCCTAATAAGATATATTAGAGCTAGGTGTGAAGACACTACTATATGGGGCTAAGTGAGAGCCTCACAAAACACAGTTTTAAACATATCATTTCTCCAAGCAAGGCTTTAGGACGTCGGTGGATCTCTCCAGGGTCGATGACAAAGTTCCCAAGTCACTGGAAAAGAGGATTGGTGGCACCGGGAAGTTTGTTGTTTAAAGACTGCGCCATCTTCCGGAAGTGCTCCTTGATGGAATACATCTACAGGTTTCGGTGCAGAGTCACATCGCGAACGTAACAGGGTACATCCACAATGATTCTTAGATACTTCCTCTGGAATGTCTGCATCCTCGTCATATGCATGTCGACTAGGCGACCCCAAGCGGGACGCGCATAGTCGAGGATTGGCCTGAGTAACTGATTGTACAGTGTCAAACGATTTCTTGTAGACAGGGCGCTACGGCTGTTAAGAGAATGGCGCAGGCATCCCCGTTTTTGCATTGCCTTGTTCAGGGTTTCCATTCAGTGCTGTCTCTAGGTCAGCTTGATGTCCAGCGTTAAGTCCGGGGTACTTAACAATGTTCGCCCATTTGATCTGTTTTTCTAACAGATGGAGTGAGGCTGACCTTTAGTTTCTCTTCCATGTTAAGAGCACTACTTCTCTCTTTTCCATGTTGATACTATTCCAACAGATAATATTATATTATTTAACACTATATAATGAAAGGACATACGATAAAATATTTTAAAAACAAACATGTAATATGATTAACTTACCTCCACTACCCTGTGGATAGAGTGTATTAGGTTGCTTAGTTTTATATAAAAAAATACCTAAACATAAGACACTGCAATCCCAGAACTTTAAAATAAGTTTCTGCAATTTAAAACACCTATAAAAACCAATTATATACTACTCGTTTAAAGAAACTACATAAAAATGTTACTTTAACTGAAGTGAATCGTGTGTCTAATAATAAAACGTATAACTAATTAACTAAACAAAAATTAAATTGGTTGTTATTTCTTTCAACCCATTCTATTAAAGAAAAAATATTTGAATTTTTTATTGTATATAAAACAACAGAAAAAAACCTAAACGTTAACGTTTATTATAGTTATGGTATTTGTGAACTACTATTTTTGTAACACAAGTATATTTCTATTTATTTTAAAAGTGATTTCTATAAATTAAATTTCTATAAATATAAACCTCAAACAACCAGAACAGTAGGGTAGAAAAGGGCTCTACAGGGCGGAAGTAGGGAGGGTGGGGGGTAGGGGATGTGCGGACGCTTGAGATGTGTGTGTCTCTCTCTCTATTAGGCTAGAAAAGGGTTCTACAGGGCGGAAGTAGGGGGGGTGGCGGAGATAGGGGATGTGAGGACGCTTATGATGTG
>CABFVX010005369.1:37951-51749 GCA_902151425.1 Timema shepardi
GGAGATAGGGGATGTGAGGACGCTTATGATGTGTGTTTCTCTCTCTCTCAGGGTAGAAAAGGGCTCTAAAGGGCGGAAGTAGGGGGGGAAGTGCGGACGCGCAAGTTGTGTTGTCTCTCTCTCTCTCTCAGGGTAGAATGGGGCTCTATGTTGTGTGTCTTTCTCTCTCTCTCTCTCTAAATGTGCATGGTGTATTCAGGGGAGTGGTATCTCCGGGGGGGTGGGGGTGAAGGGAGTATCAAAGCTCAGAAGGGGGGGGGGACGCGCGAGAGGTGTAGTCTCTCTAATCTTTTCCATCTCCGAGGGGGTGGGGGATGTGCGGCTGTGCGAGTTATGTGTTGGATGGTCCAAAAGGGTGGAAGAGAGAGAGAGCACTGTGGAGATATTTATTGATCCTGTGTGTTTCTCTCCCGGCCCCTCCGGAAGCAGGTGCTGATGGTCCTAGCCGTGGAAATATCGATCCTGGATGTTAACATCTGCACTTTTGGTGTACGACTTCCGTTTACGACGTGGGTTTCAAACTTAGCTGTGATAAATTTTAGAGTGATCTCTATACATTATAAATATTTCCTTTCAGAATATAATCTTAAAAAGGATACCCTTCTATCCCTATGTATTTCTCTCTTTCTCTCTTACAAGGGAACTTAGGAATTAAGGTTAAATAGTATGGATTCTTTAAAACAATACACAATATCTTCTGTACAGTGGGTATCATTATAAAAATCTCTTCATCTATCCCTTTTTTCTTCCCTACAGTGATTATTATAAATCTTTTCCTCTCAGAATATAATTATAACTGTAATAATCTTAAAAGAATATCTCTTCCCAGGGTTGTAATACTTTTTTTTACTTTCTTTTTCTCTGAGGGAGGGCTTGTATCCCTTGATCTTAATCGTGTTGGTGAGCGGCTCTCCAGACAGGTCTTCAGTAATAAACTTTAGAACTTAGGTTGTGGGAACAGTAATAATCTTTTCCCTCTTCCGTGAGTGAACATCTGAGCGAGATGAACTATGAACATTCCAAGTTCACCCTGAGAAGATTACGTGATGATCTGACCGGGTCAGAGTCACACGCACAGTAGAGGGCGTGGCTTGGAATCCCCCCTCGTCCCTATATATAGAGCTAACCCCTCTAGATGAAATCATTAGCTACCATCTACAATGTCTAGCGAATACGTGGCAGTATTATTAAGCACGGTAGGGTCGAGCGAGATCGTACCGCGAAAGTTGACAGATTTAGAGGTCGGTCGTGGCTACCGCGTAACAAGTATAAAAGCGTTGACCACACGCTTTGGCCAGTGAGTCCTCCCATTATTATACGAGAAGTATAATGTGTGGTTGCCTAACCGTTTCTCGCTGCTTACCACGCGCAGCTAGAAGACATCTTCAAGGCCGAGTTGCTGCTCGTATACAAGGGTACTTCCACGCTTAGCAAGACGGCCATTTTAAACTTTGAAGGTAAGTGTACATTCAAATTTGTGTGTGTGTGTCATTTTACCCTACACCAAGTGTTATACCTAATCTTAATTTTTTTATGTCCATATGTCGTTTACCATCCTTAGTTATCAAGCTTTACGGTTTAAACTTCTCTAGCGTCAAATTATTATTTTTAATGTTTTAGTGTGTTTTAAGAATATCTACTTTTCTTTTTTAAATGTCCTTAGTTATAAAGCTTTTCAGTTTAAACTTCTTTAGCACCGAATTAATATTTTAAGAATACCTACTCTTCTTTTTTAAATGTTCTTATATCGTTTACCAGCCTTAGTTATTAAGCTTTACGGTTTAAACTTCTCTAGCATCGTTTTAGTTATACGAACTAAATGTTATGAAGCTTTACGGTTTAAACTTCTCTATCAGCATTTTTTTAATGTTATAGTTTTTAAGAATATCTACTCCTCTTTTTTTTAATATGTCCTTATATCGTTTACCAGCCTCAGTTATTAAGCTTTACGGCTTAAAAAAATCTCTAGCATATGTGAAATATTCGCGTGCTGGTAACGTTATGGAATTAAATGTTTAATTAATATTTTGTCTTGTATAAAAATACAACTAAGGTTTTTCGGTTCAAACCATTACAATATTCGAATTGCGAGCTAGAGTATTAGTGCTTAAAGATCATGTCGTTTAGTTATGCGAACTAAATGTTATGAAGCTTTAAGGTTTAAACTACTCCAGCACCATTTTTTTAATGTTATAGTGTTTAAGAATATCTACTCTTCATTTTTTTTAAATGTCCTTATATCGTTTACCATCCTTAGGGTTTAAAAAAATGCTTGCATGCTGGTAACGTTATGGAATTAAAAGTTTAATTAATTTTTTTCTCTTGTATAATAATGCAACTAAAGCTTTTCGGTTCAAACTACTACAATATTCGAATTGCGTAATAAGATATTAACGCTTAAAAAATCATGCCAATCTATAAGAGTCAAATATGAATTAAATGTAAAAATTAATTAAAAAATAATAATTTTTTTAAGGCTTTACCATAATTGAATTGTCCGTGAGCTAAGACATTAGCTTTATACTTCAATGTCTGTATATCATAGCTTCATAATTCACTATCTGTAAAAAACAATACTAACTAGGTGTTCCTGTTTTTTTTATATCTGTCTCAGGGTCACTCCATGAGATCCTAGAGCAAGCCGTGCTGAAATCAAGAGAATAAGGCGGGGAGGGTAGTGCCTGCTTAGAGCATAGTGCGACCTTAGAAACATGTGAGGAGCTCTAGGAAAATGAGCTCACCTGTCATCTCCTATCAACGTATCTCGACAGACTGACGGGAATAAGGTGTATACCCTCGATGAATTAACCACTAATGAACAACTTTTAATTAATTACCTGAGACATGATATCGCTACTTAGGTATATAATGCTTACATAGAACATATACCCGGGCAGCTTAAGACCTCGAGCGTACTGATATTTGGACAGGACGATATAGACGTACAGATCCAAAGACTTATGACCCAGTCACGAAACTTAGGTATAGGATTTACACAGTTTAGGATTTACCTGGAACCGCTAGGACTATCTATAAAACTTATAGAACATGCGTACACCCGACGTATAAAGACGTATTCTATTACCAATGAACTACCCTATAAGGATCCTGTACAGTTTCTCGTTGCGTGCGGGAGTATTTACGTAAAGACGGTAGAAACATCAATTGCAAATAACGCGATAAAGTTAAATTGTACCCCCATCTGTGAGTTCAGGCATCCTACCGAAGGTTGAATTGAAAAAGGTTATTTCATCTCGACTCTATGTGATATATTTATCTCAATAAACTTGGAGGAGATATATGAAAATAACGTGATATTCCCACTCCTTGCTCAGATTGAGGCCTTCGTTTCTAGAGACTCGGGTTGGATATATGACGGCACGTTGGAAATGAGAATAAATTTCTCTAAAAACTTTGCTCTCTCGATCGGGGCTCGTGTTCAAATCCCTGAAATTATAGCCAAACGTAGAGCGTTGATAAATGTACAATCCGAAGAAGGACTTTGCTTACCCGTATCCGTATTGACGTGCCTCTTTGAACCAACAGGTATCCTAATTTTCGAGACGTGCTGAATCTATATGTAATCCCGCTCCCGTTAGAAATGAGGTATATCGAACGCTTCGAAAGGCTTAACGATATATCCGTTAATGTGTACACCGCAAAACATGATGGAAGTGACTCTTATACTGACACTGCCGACTAGTTTAAAACACTAGTGATTTTACCCGTGCACGTCAGTGGTAAAGAACGTACCAGACATGTTCATTTATTCATGATAAGAATGCACGGAACGGAAACATATCATTTTAGTGGAATCAAAAATTTTCTCGGTTAATAAACCCGCAACTAACGTTAACGTCTAACAAAGGACGTAGGTACTTTTGCGATCGATGTCTGACCGCTTTTCTGACCGAAAACAAACTTGGAAAACATAAAGATACGTGTATAAAATTAGGCGTGGTAAGGAGTACATTCCCTTAAGGAGAGGATAAATTCATTACGTTCTCTCAGTATAAGCAGAAGGAGAAAACAGGATTTATCGCATATTCAGACCTGGAGAGCTTACTCGTGCCGATAGAGAGGAGCGATCCCGACCCGAAATTTTCTTATACTGAGAATGTACAGCGTCATGTGGCTTATTCTGTAGGTGTGAACGTTAAATATAATTTTGACGATAGTCTCTCACCGACGCTTCACGGGAAGAGATTGTACAGATCAATTTGTTGAGGCGCTCGTAGATATGGCAAGGTGCGTACTAGAGTACTATAGTACTATCGTTCCGGTGACGCCACTAACACCTGCTCAAAGAAATGCTCATAATACGGCCTCGCATTGTCATATATGTGAAAAGCCTTACGAGAATGATGATATTCGCGTTATGGATCATTGCCACTTGACAGGACTTTAACGCGGGAGTAGTCACGCGGCATACAATATTAATTACAAGAACCCTAGCCACCTGAGCGTAGTAATTCATAACGAGCGTTGCTACGACAACTTTTTTCTTCTTGAACCACTTTTTGAACGTAGAGAGACTGATCCGTTCACGAGAGAGAGCGTTCTCGTCAATCCGGGAAAAGTCAAGGTTATTGGAGAGACTATGGGGAGATTCAAAGTAATCAATAAATATATTCGGCACGGGTTTCGAGGGATCACGATTAAAATTATAGGTAGTTTCAGCTTTCTATGTACGTCCCTAGAGAAATGAGTATCTTACCTGGAACCCGACCGACTTAAAATCACCCGTAAGTGTCATCCTTAGGATGCACGGTTCAAACTAGTCACTGACTATATAGATTCATTCGAGCGAATGAACGAGACTCAGTTACCGGGCAAGGATAAATTTTACAACGCGCTCACGGATAGCTATATCTCTCAGGAAGACTATGATCACGCCCGCGAGGTTTGGCGACTATTTGAATGTAAGAATCTTTGGGACTACTCGAATTTCTACCTGTATATTGACGTAACGCTACTGGCCGACATCTTTGAGAACTTTCGCGATCTCTGCATGAAGACGTATAGACTCGATCCCGGATGGTATATTACGGCTCCTAGTCTTGCGTACCAAGCTCTATTGAGAATAACCCAGGTACGGCTCGACTTAATCGATTATGTAGACATACATCAATTCATCGATGGAGCTATCTGGGGAGGGGTATGTTTTGTGCCTAATCGTCACTCTGAGGCGAATAATCGGTATATGGACTCATTCGACCGTTCCAAGCCAGAGTCTTACCTCGTTTATCTAGACGTGAATGGTCTCTATTCATTTAGTATGTTGAGCTCGTTACCCTTTCGAGGGTTCAGGTGGCTTGAAGATGATGAAATTACCCGTTTGGATGTGCTAAAAGTAGAGGACGATGCGGAGACGGGGTATATCTTGCAGGTAGATCTTGAATATCCACGAGAAGTACACGACGTTCATTCTGACTTGCCGTTCTGTCCAGAGAAAGGGATTCCACACGTAGGGAAACACGAGAAATTGTTAATGACTTTAGCCGATAAGACTAGGTATGTCATTCACTACCGTCATCTAAAGCTATGTTTGGCGAACGGATTGAAACTGACAAGAGACCACCGGGTTCTCAGTTTCAAGCAATCGTCATGGATGGCTCCGTATGTCAAGCTGAACGTGGAAATGAGGGGTAAAGCGAGCAATCAGTTTGAAAACAGGTTTTTCAAACTGGTGAACAATGCCGCATTCGGTCGTCTTATATTTAACAAGAAGGCCTACCGTACGATAAAGATAGCCACCAGGTGGTGAGGGAAATTTGGAGAGGGTAACCTCATAGCCAGCCCCAACTTTAAAAACCTTAGGATTGTGCCGGAAAACCTGGTCATCATCGAGATGGAACCGCAAGAGGTTTACTTTGATATGCCGATTCATGCAGGACTCACCATTTTGGAAATCTCGAAGGTAGTCATGTACGGTCTACATTACCTGGTTATGGTTCCCGCCTTCCCGAAAGGCACGTTAAAACTCCAATATACAGATATGGACTCACTTCTCTACCACATGACTGTTGAGGATGCGTACCACCGACTTATCCCGTTAGCTAACGACTACCTTGACACCTCCGCCTACGGACAAGACAATGTTTATGGGATGCCTGTAGTAAATAAAGGGGTGCTCGGTAAACTAAAGGACGAGACTCGAGGTCGGATCATCACCGAGTTCATAGGTTTACGTCCTAAAATCTATTCATTCGCGGTACAAGGAGATGGCGAGACGCTCAAGGCTAAAGGGGTCAAGAGTAGCGCGTTAATAACGCTTTCGTTAGAGGACTATCGCAATTGTCTGACCGATGAGAGGATAGTCATGAATGAGACTCGTTCAATAAGAGCTGTAGGATTCAAACTTTAAACTCAAAAATTCAATCGGGTCACCCTATTCTCTATCGACGATAAAAGATATATAGTTCCCGGTACGGTCAATACTCTACCATGGTACCATTACTCTATAAGCGAGCGGCCATATACCTCCTCCCAAGAGGCGCTCTATTAAAAGAATTTTGTCTATAATGTGTTAGTGCTTCTAAAAGATATGAGTGAATAATGTATATTCAAAATCTACAACTTTATCACTATAGTACCCGGTACGGTCAATATTCTATCATGTACCATTACTCTATAAGTGAGCAGGCATCTACTTCCTCCCAAGAGGCGCTGATCGATACTGACCTGTCGTCTCTATAGTGCAAGTGATTAAGAAAATATTAATATCGATTTATATTCATGATAAAGAGAAAAAACAAAATTTCAAGAACTATACCTTTATCACTATTGTTTAAAGAAAAAATTTTACTGCTTCTAAAAGACTTGAGAAAATATTTATGTTGTAGCACATATTCATATTCTATCATTATTAACTGAAGAAGAATCAAATACTACTTTAGTATGTATCTGTTTAAAAATTAGTATATAATTATATTCATTAAATGGAGTTATTATAACGATATTGTTTGTGTGTTTTTTTCCCTCCCCTCCCTCCATCACCTTCCCCATTGATAAACTCTAAGACTTATATTTAAATTGATTAAATAAATTTTTTCCAACAGTAAATAGTTTTATAGATTCATAGACTTATACATCTCTATCTAAAGAATACAAACAAATTAATAATCGTTAATTCTTTTTATTTAAAAAAAGTTTGTTACATTCTTAGACTTATACATTTATTTCTAAAGATTCCTAGACTTATACTCAAATTGATTAAATACATTTATTTCCAAGAAAAAAAAAGTTTTATAGATTTATAGACTTATACAAAGAAAAAAATTAATAATCGTTAGTTCTCTTTATTTAAAAAGGTTTGTTACATTATACAAAGAAAAAGTAATAATCGTTAATTCTAAAGCATACAAAGAAAAAGTAATAATCTTTAATACTTTTTATTTAAAAAAAATTGTCACATTATTGGATTTATACATTTATATACTCTAATTGATTAAATACATCTTATTATAGATAAAAAAAAGTAAAAATCTTTAATACATTACAAGTATCCAAGAAGGATAAATGAAAACAGTTTGATAAATTCTTAGACTTATAAATACATCTCTTTCTAACAAGCTATGGAGTATCCAAGAAAGATAGATGAAAAAAGTTAATAATAAAACATTTTACGACGCTCGTTCAAGAGTTTCGCAAGTTACACTGTGAATTCCTTCAACTCGTCTCGTAGCTTCTTCTTCCTCGTAGGCTCATCGATCGCTTCCTCAGAAGTTTTATTCTTCTTTCCAAGCGTACGTTTAGAAGCGTCAGTAGTTTTCTTCTTTCGTCTGACCGTGTAAATCTCGTCTTGACCGCAGAAACATGATAACTTATCGAAATCGATGAACTCTGTATACTCGTTTATCAAGGCTATCACATGAAGCAATGCTGGAATAACCGAACTCGTATCGTTCCATATCGCACTCTTGGTCAGATCGCAAAAGTTTTGTCCGATGAGACTTAAAATTCTTAAACCATTCGTGGAGTAGTCGGGCATTTTCTGTGGCGCACGAGTAGACGGTACCGGAATGAGTGGAACAATTTTTTACGTTGTACAGATTTTTAAGCTTACTCAGATAAGGGCAACCGAGATTCCCTAGCTCGTAAAAGTCGTACATGTCACTATCGACACCGATGACACTCTGTAGCCAAGTCATATTTTCATTTCCGTAATATAGATTGATAGTCGTGATGTGTACCGCTCTAGATGAGAAATTATGATAGAACGAAGATTTGAGTACTGTACTTCTCCGCCGTACCAAGATAGTACGTGATAATAGTCAGTCGCCTAATCTACATTCCTCCTGCTCGATGCGGAGAGGTTGTCGATCTTGAACGGAGGAAGAAACTCGTAGACGGCCTCGTGAAAAGGTTCGAAATGTAGAACGCTCACCTCCTTGAATATGAATACTCTCTTATCAATTGTGTATCCTTGCACGTCAATCAACATACTGATCAAGACCAGAACGATGATGCCTCATATATTATTTCATCTTGCTAATGTCACTGCTTGAAGGGTTATAGCGGACCACTCTATCGTGTATGATGAGACAAAATGCCTTGGTATTTACTGGGATATTTTCCTCCGTCTCGAACGTTATACGACACGTCACCATACCGTCATTGAGAGTATATTCTTGCCGTCTGGCATAGAACATGACGATGGGTGCGTAAGACTTGAAATGAGAGGGGTCAAGTAAAGGTAAAGAGGTGCTCGTTCCGTAGTACGAAGTCTGGAAAATAGCATAGTCTTCGTATAATTTCGAGAAGGAATCTTGTCTAAAGTCCAAGTTCATATCCTCATTAAGGTACATGATAGAATTTAGATAGAGTTTAGCATTACGTAAATTACAATGATCGAAAATACTTCTATCTGCAGCCGGCGTATTGTTCCGTCCGGTCTGAAGAGTAAAAACAACGTAACGAGGTTTTTCCAGCAAAGTCACGTTTTCACAGTCCAATCATGCTGATAAGAGGTAGGTACGTTAGGGTACTCGTACAATTCCCAAGTACGAAAAGGTAGATCGATGATCCTTCCACTCTTGATGAAATTAAGCAGGTTGAGACGATTGATATCGTCGGTCTTTATATGCGGTACAAGCCAAGATATTTTACTTATCTTGATTCTAGAGGGGGTCTCCACTGCAGGAGGAGGTGCTCTTTGTACAGCGTTGTTGTCGCCGGTTGAACGAACTAACACCAGCTCTTGTTTCGCATTGATAAGCATTCGAGAATAGTCTTCAACGAATCCTAGTATGAGACATAAAGGGATGCATACGTCAAAGATACCTGTTTCTGCGTGCACGTGAACTCCTTCAAACTTCCAACCTGCGTTTGAAAGACGAGTCTGCTCGCCATTCCTTATAGATAGATAGTTTTAAGCTCAGTCGAGATGCCTACATCTCTCGACTGATCTATCTCTATCCCGTTGATCTCATAGGCGATTCTTGAGAATAGATGCAGTATTCCGTTATTAACAATCCTTGAAGTACTTCCGGGTTCCCCCGTATTCAAAAGTAGTCGTCCTTTGATATGTAGTAGAGAACGGTGAGGTAACGTGTACAGCCCTTCTTGTTGGATAGATATCCTAATCTCGTTTCCGTTAGCTAACGGTCCGGAAATATACTAGGCGTAGGAATGATACTGAAAACTGGTCAAGGCCGTATCGAAAGCGGCAGAGTCTCCAATGTTCAGAATGTCCACGGCATCATCCATTATCTTCGTAACGAGTAGCCTAGACGTCTTAAATAATGTTTATTTGAGGGTGTTAACAATTTCACAGTTCTTCTCTTCATGATTCGAGGAAGACCACCTCGTCTCGTTTTATCTAGTACGAGTCCCATCTCCACAGACTCGTTTCAGATGTAGAGGTAGCGATTTCATCTCGTCTCTAAAGTTGACAATATCTCCTTGTTCGTCGATAAGTCGTACTGCGATAGACTCTATTACTCGCTTCGTTACCGGAAGGTAAATGATATTGTTCGGCGCTTCCACTATCAATCTTATAGCCCAGCGGGACGGTCATGCTGAGCACGTGCAAGGTATGACTCGTTTCTCCGTTGACGTAAGTCCCACTAGCGAGACTTCATTCAACGCGGATCACATTCACGTAAAGAATATTCACGGTACTGGTAGATATGTGTGTCTTCCCTGCAGGAAGTATGGCCGAGTCGAACCCTAGCAAGGCTGCGAACGTACCAGGTCGGGTAAAGTCAATAGGCTTATTGCAAGTGATATAGCTCTTTAAAGTTCTAGGGTCTCCGATAATCGAGAGCTTTACGTTACTCGAGACTGCTCTTCGCAAGAATCGTCAACGCCTCAAGTTCATAGGTGCCTGGAGCTATGGTATACTTTTTACCGTCGCAATAAAATGTATTATTACGTTCGTCGATGTTCGGTATGGAATTGAACGTCGCCAGATTGATCAGTCCAATGAACCATTCTTCTTCGCGATTCTCTTCTCCGAGCAGGATATGTGGGAAGTAGTTCTCCGTCAGATTCGAACTCTGACCCGTCAGGGTATGTGTCATAGACATATTTACTAAGATCGAACGTCATCTCGAGTATTTAAGGAAAGCTTAACAAAGATGGCCGCATAAAACGGTTCCGTACTCTTGATACCGTGTATGATTATAGGTGATAGGTGTTCCTCCGAGATATCTAACAGGTTAGAGTGGCGGTCTTAGATCACCGAAACTATCGAAGTAATCCGCCCGCTCACCGTTTATCTTATACGTTACCCAATTCGTACCATTACCACTATCATTATTAAGATTGATGATGGCACTCTCTATCATCCAAGGGGGAATGCTAGGTAAAGCATCCCTCGCAAATACTCCCCTAAAGAAGGGGATTTTTAACTTGCTAGCGTACTTGCACAGATCCGTTTCAGAAAGGGCACGTTTAGGTAGTCATTTTTTTTCGAGTAAGGTTGTAGATACATCCCTTTCCCCATGGTGATAGCCTCGAGCGTACGATTATGTCTCTGAGCCTCGTTCAATTGTTTCGTATCCGCCTTCGCACTTTGTAAAGCCTTCGTGATTCCCACGGCCCCTCCGCCGACGGCTCCAAGCGCGGCGATCAGAGGTAGTATAGGTAGAATTCCCCCCTTCTTCTTATGGCACGTAGTAGTAGCACTCCGTTGACGACGTCGAGCTTTCCTCTTTAGAACGAAATCCATCTTGACTTTAACTTTCATCGTGTTGGCGTTAGCTCACGCGGCGGATTTCTCACTCAATTTCGATTCAGGTGCGAGTAATCTTTTCCACGATTTCTCGATAAGTTCACGATCTGCGGTATGACATCCTGCAAGATCTTTCACCTTGGAGTAGGCGATATCGTGTTATTTACAGTATCCATCTAACTCGTTTATTTCGGGATAACCTCGTTTCAATCGTTTTTCCAACTTTGTTCCCGGTCCGCAGTACTGGTATCCGGGTATATGCGCCTCAAACGGCAGATTATTGATTATCTTATCTAACAATCCACCCCCTCTTCTTCGCCTCATGACACGTACTGATTCGTATTTTTATAGGTACGTGCATTATATTGATGAACTAGTCGGCATGCGGCTCGAGAAACAGACAGACTCTTTAACTGTACGCAACAACAATCACGAAGCGGGTAGAGCTTTACCTCAGAGACACGGCACTTTGTTGCCTGATACTATACGTTGCATCATCTGCGGACCTTCGAATTGCGGTGAAACCAACGCTATGATCAGTTGGAGGAACCTAACGGTCTACGCTTCAAGAACGTGTACGTTTTACCACTCCTACGTCATCTCCAAACGGATAATGGGACAGAGTTTTACAACGTGGAATTCAAAACACTCATGAAGAGAAATAGAATCAATCATTATTCTACATACAGCAACGTCAAGGCTAACGTCGTGGAACGATTTAATCGCACTCTTGAGAACATGATGTGGAAGAGGTTCACGGCTAAAGGATCGTATCGATGGATCGATATGATCGATTCGTTATTGAACGAATACAACCGTAGGGTACACTCGACCATAAAGATGAAGTCTATAGACGTAGAGGACGACAAACCTTTACATACAGTCTATAAACGTCTCAAGATCTCGGATTCTACACCAAACAAATTTAAAGCGGATGATATAGTCCGTATCATTAAGTATAAGGGCGTTTTAGAAAAGGGTTATACCTCAAACTGGTCGACCGAACTGTTTAAAATACGTAAAGTCGTCGAGACTAATCCCAGGACCTTCCTAATCGAAGATATGAAAGGTAAGCCTATCACAGGTTGTTTCTACGGTAAGGAGCTTAGAAAGACTTCGTACCCGGATGTTTATCTTATAGAGAAGATAGTCAGACGTTCCGTAAATAGAGTATACGTCAAATGGTTAGGGTTTGACTCGACGCACAATTCGTGGATCGATGCGAAGGATATAGTGTAAAAGGGGAGGGAGGGAGGGCGTGGGAATCGAGTCATTCCGTCGAGTGCTGTTATACGTCATGTCCCGTATACAATTTCAAGTAAGGAGACGAGCCACAAATTCTTCAGGAGGAAGACGCTTTGTGCGTGGAGTTGGATCGGATCGAGCGCGAGGAGCTCGATCGGGTCAAGAAGGAAGGAGATGAGCCTCAAATTCTGCAAGAGGAAAACGCTTTGTGCGCGGAGTTGGATCGGATTGAGCGCGAGGAGCTCGATCGGGTTCAAGTGCATATCCGAACTTGAAACGTACAGGACCTACAACGTTCGTCATCTAGAAGGGGATGAAGAGGTCAGTGAAGCGGAGGACGAGCCAAACATCATAACTCTAGACTGTGTGGGCAGAGTCCGTTTTCCCGGTAAAAACTTTGGCGAGAGGTACAGGAGTCGCTTTAACGCTTCACAGCGAGGACTGATATATCTAGGTGATGACAAGTACGAGCTATTCAAGTGGTGAAGCTCCTTAGTCGGTCTTTCACGCTCGCGCGTGTGCGCGTTCTATGACGGTGAGACGTATGTGTGCGTGTTTACCCAAAATACTTTAGCCAAAGAGATTTTTTTATAAGAAATACTTATTTTTTTCTGAGAGAAAGAATTTTATTCTTTAATAATCTTTGTATGTATCATCGTAATCTTAAGAATATACACGTTAAATAAGAGGCTGTACTATTTATTTAACCTTAGTGGAAAAGTTCACGATCCCGGTAAGAAAGATGAATACAGGGATAGAGTAAGAGATTTAAAAGAATCCATACTATTCCTAAGTTCCTTATAAGAGAGAGATAGATAGATAGAGGGTATCCTCTTAAGATTATATTCTGTAAACACTGTATCGAAGAAAAAAGGGATAGAGGAAGAAATTTTACTCACTGTACAGAAGATATGTATGTATTGTTTTAAAGAATCCATACTATTTAACGTTAATTCCTAAGTTCCCTTGTAAGAGAGAGAAATACATAGAGATAGAAGGGTATCCTTTTTTAAGATTATGTTCTGAGAGGAAAAGAGAGAGAGAGAGAAAAGGAATACTTGCAAAGAGCTTATTAAATGTATAGAGATCACAGAGGTTAGGTTTCCTTGAAAAAACCCCTCCTGCTGCTACTCCCTCCACCGGGATGATACCCCTCACACCCCGGAGATACCACTGCCCTGAAAACACCATGCACATTTAAAGGGCTATATACTTCCTCGCTACTCTCCTCCGCCCTCCATCGATACACCCCGCTATTGTAAGAGAGAGAGAAATACATAGAGATAGATGGGTATCCTTTTTAAGATTATATTCTGAGAGGAAAAGAATTATAATATGAGAAAGAGAGAGAGAGACTTCACCTCTCACGTGTCC
>CABFVX010005370.1:0-24538 GCA_902151425.1 Timema shepardi
TTCAATGTTGCTTGCACAGTGTACAGTTGCTAAGTTTTCAAATGTTGCTTGCACAGTGTACAGTTGCTAAGTTTTTCAATGTTGCTATCACAGTGTTAAGTTGTTTAGTTGTTCTTATATTATCTCCGGTATACACAGATGTACTGGACAAGCAAATAATTAACTGTTATCATTTATTGGCTGCCATCATTTCAGAGACAAATTGAAATAAATTATAAACTATTTTACCGATGAATAAATGTTTAAATTTGTCAAAGACTAAGACAGCAGATAATACTGAAGCTGTAGATCCTGGAGAACCGGGATCATCCAGCACTAACAAGAATCTGCGAGTATACAAAAATGAAGATATTTATCATACGCGCTCAAAAAAGAGGAAATACAATGAAACTTTTTTGCAATATGGATTCACTTTTATTTCCACAAATATTGAAGAAAGACCTATCTGCTTGATTTGTAATGAATGGTTGGCGAGTGAAAGTCTCAAACATACAAAATTAAAAAGACATCTACACAAAGCATGCTTCCTATTCCAATAAGCTTGTACAGTTTATCTAAAAGATATTAGAATAATCGAAAAAACAAAGACAATCTCTTGAAACTCGTGTAGTGGTCGTTAAAAAGTACTTAAGAGCATCTTATGAAGCCTCTTACTTAATTCCAAATGCTAAGAAACCATACACCATTGCCGAAGATCTTGTGTTGCCAGTGGTAATTAGAATAAATACAATTACTTACGGGCAAAAATATACAGACGAGCTAAAAAAAACAATTCCACTGTCACGTGATACAGTGGGTGGACGAATGTTGTAAATTAGCAATCACCAGTGGGAGCAACTTATTGAAATAATTAAATAAAGTTTGAAATTGGCAATTTAGCTGAATGAACTGACTGACATTAAAAACTGCGCAAAGCTATTGGCATAGGTCAGGTATTGTTACGGTAACAGTGTCCAGGAAGATTTACTATTTTGTCGGTAATTAGATGTACAGTAGCCCCATGGCTTCTTTGGTGCTGACTGACAGTTCACAGCTGACTTCTGACAGTCAACATTTAGGTATATACCTAAAATTTGACTGTCAGAAGTGACAGAAGCTAAGCACATGTTTTTGCAGATCATATGGTTCGGCGTAGGGATACATAATTTGGTCTGATAAATTTTCAAAGTTGTCAGTGAGCACCAAAGAAGCCATGGGGCTACTGTATGTACAACTGTTAAGGCAATTTTTCCAAAAGTGAATGAATTTTTCAAGAAAGTAGGGCTATAATTGAATAATCGTGTTGAATTATGTAATAACAGTGCAGCACCAAAGACAGGAAGAATAACTGTATTTCAGGTAAAAGTTTAATTTGAAAGCGATAGGCCTACTACTTTCACGCATTGCATGATCCATCGAGAATCATTGGTGGCCAAGAAATTTTTACTGATCTTAATACTGTACTACAAGATAAGGTTAAGGTTATCGATTGTATTAAATGTCGTGCCTTTTATAATCATCTCTTTGCAAATTTATGTGAATCGAATGTTGAATCGATTCTAAATTTAGAACACATACAGAAGTACGTTGGCGGTCAAAGGAACGAGCATTGAGACGGCTATTAGTGTGGAAAAGAATGTAAAATATACTATTTATGTTGAAAATAACTCTGAATATGTCAATTTCTTTCACAATGAACATTGGCTGTGCAAATTATGCTATCTGATTTATTTGAGAAACTCAACGAAATTAATAATCTTTCCAAGGGGAGAGAACAAATATTTTTACACTTAATGATAAAATTCAGATTTTCATAAAAAAAAAATTAACTATAAAATGACTCATTTGAAATGTTTTCATATACAGAGGATTTTATTGTTGATAATATGCTTAGTTTTGACTTGACCAAGCAGATAATAATTGATTATTAGTTATGCTCGGAAAACAATTTTCAGAAACATTTTATACCAAAATTAGATAATAATCACTTAGATTGGATTCAAAGCCCTTTTATCGTGGGAATGGGAAGTGTGAAGCATCTCTCTTTGAAAGGCCGAGAAGAATTCGCAGAACTTTCATGTGATTCAAACTTCAAACTTGAATTTTAAAGGAAATACTTGAATACTTTTTGGCTTGGTGTTAAAGCAGATTTTCAATATCGTTGGAATTAGCGATGCCATTTGTTACCAGCTATTTGTGCGAGTCAGAATTTTCCACAGTGACGGCAATTAAAACCAAATAATACTCAAGTCTTAAGAACATCGAGATCTCTATGAGACCAGCAGTGACCAAAATTAAGCCACAATTCGAGTTATTGTGTCAGAATAAGCAATCACAGATAAGATACCCTATTTGAACTCGACCTCCACCCTCCCCTCCCATCCTAATCCTGAATCCCCTCCTGACCCCCTTTCCCGTGTTCCAAACTTGTTGGTTCTTGTAATTTCTTGTTTCCCGCATTTACGCGGTAGGCCTGTATAAAAACACCTTAGTTAACCCAACTGAGAATTGAACAAGGTGGAGTAAGGTGAAAGAGGGAAACCTACACTTCAGCGGGGATTCAAACCCCTGCCATAACTAGCAGAGTAAGTCACACGCACCCGGTGTTCCACCAACCGTATACCCGGCAGGTAATTGATTCCAACATCGCCCCTTAAACGGCAAGTCCAGATACGGAGCAGAAATTGTGTATGTTAATGTTGCGCGCAAAAGTATATATATATATATATATATATATATCGTTCTCTCTACCATGTGCCCACAGCCCCCAAGTTCAAGGTTCCCACGCTATCAGAACTTGTTTCTAGAAGATACAGATATCTTTAGGTATAAACTAGAACTACGTTCAACAGCTTACCGCAGAAATAACCAAAGCTCTTGATTGACACGGGATTCCAACCTGGGACCTTTGGAAAGCTAAAATATTTATTTTCACACAGTGAAAAATGTACTTACACCCTGAAGTATAGGTGTAGAGGAATAGTGGCAGCGGTACTAATTTTATAATAATAATAATAATATTTAGCACCGCGTCTTACTACCCGTTCGGGTTATACGCTTTAAGTACTAATTACTATAATGGATTAGGAATTGGTAAGGGTGAATTAGAGGAAGTGAAGCCGCATTTGCGTGGAGGGAGAGTGGAAAACCATTTAGAAAAAAAATAAACAGTTCACCTGACCGAGATTCGAACCTCGATCTCACCGGCCTCAGCAGTCGAGCTTAACACTACAAGCGCGTTATCCAACTACGTCAATGAGGCGGGTACGTACTGATTTTAAAGTTTATTTACCATATAGTTTCATATTGACTAGATTTAAACAAGTAATAATAAAGTAGGTGTGCGTCCGTCCATTACTCCCGTGTCTCTCTGGTCCGAGCTTAGATACACGGTCTCAAACGTCGCTCCCCCGTCATAGACCGTAGTGACGCCTTAGACAATGCGACCAACGGTGCAAGATTACAATGCAATGTGACGGTAGATTGCTACCCACGTATAAAGTGAAAACAACATTTTTATTCCTCAAGTTACTTATAACAGAAAAAATAAATTAATGTACAAAAATATATTTTGACGTACTAATATATAACAGCGTAGATTCTTAAGTAATATCTGGGCCGAGGAAGATATAAAATGTACTTGCATTTGTTTGAAGGCAGAGTGCCACGGTCCACGTGGATTCAATACTCCCCCTACCTCCCCCGCTAATAGCCACGAAGTTAAGCTTATCGGTACTTAGATCTGCGGCTTACTACCCGTCAAGGAGATCAGGAGTGAAACAGGAAAACAATAGAGACATATTTTATAGAGCGGGATAAGAAGGGGTATAAATTTACCCGCATCAGTATGATGGTATAAAACGAAATGTGTCTTCTTACTACCCGTCCGGGGCACAAACTATGGACGATGAAGGAGGAAACAAGCCTCAGTACACACTCACGAGAGGGATTCAAACCAAGCTCTTCAGGCAAGCGTGAGATAAGAGATGATTTTGGCCAGGATAAATGTGTAAGTGCCTTTTCCAGGGATTGAAATGTGAAGTAATAAGCGTTTGTTGCCCTCTAAGGGACTTGAACCCCATACCTCCTTATGTCACAGAGCGAGTTGTGCACCCGCATATGCGCGCCATTGACAACTGAACTCTCCAACACCATCTGGATATCTTTGCCCAAATTAGAGACAGAGAGAAAATGAAGAATAAAATTAGTTATGCAGCATCATTTGCTCTGGGTTGAAATTTGAAAACGGCCAAAGCTATTATTCAGGCTTACTCTGTCACTTACACCTGGATACGCGATTCGAGCCCGGACCTTTTGATACAACAATATATCGTTTGTATTAATAAAAGTAACAAGCATGTATCCCTCTCGACGGAGCAGAGGAAAAGGATGTTCATCTTCAGTGAGAGAGTTAGCGCAAATGAAATATACCAGTAAATAGTCCGGGCTCAGTGAAAACAATAGGGAGATACCCAAGGATATAGCATAGCATAGATATAGCCAGTTATAGGGATCAAATATGGTCGCATGTAATAAAAATATTAATTGAATGTTATTTTACAGAGACAAAGTTTGTTATGGTTCCAGTTAACTTAAATAACATATAGTGAAAATATATTCTGGAGATAACATTAGAAATGTTAGGTCCAAAAGGTTAACAAAATCAATTATTATTCTATAATAATATATCTGATTGAAATAGGTGACCAATTAATAAGTAGTATGTTTTTTTTTCCATAAAAACAAACAAATACATAATTTTGTTGATCCCAATAACCAATCCGTAAATATAAGCTTCAAGCCAACTTGTTCTAATATATTTAACAAAATAAAAATAAAAAAATAAAAAATTTGTATATTATTCGAAATTATTTGGTATTTGTTAAAGAAAAAAAAAGGTTATTCATAAATATTATAAAAAACTAATGTCTGATTTTCATTTTGAATTCAATTTCCCCTGTTATATATTACATAACATAATTCAAATTGACGCTAATGGACCCGGAATTGAGAACGTTGTACCCACATCTGCGCGGGGGAGAGTGAGGGGGAAATCAGCCCGGTTCACCCGTCAGAGATTCGAACCTCTTTCTCCCCCGTTTTCGGTAGGTTAGCTCAAAACGAATCTACCGCGTTTGCCAACTGAGTCACCGAAGCGCCGCGAGTCCAACAGGATTAGGAATTTGGAAGGTTGAATCTACATTTGCGTGGATGGGGAGTATGGAAATGTTCCAGCGTTCACGTGGAGGGAGAGTTGGAAGCCAATTTAGTGAGAACTACCAAGAGTACACCTCGGCAGATATCCAAATCCCCCAACATAGATTCGAACCCAATATCTTATGTTGGGTACGTACGTTTACAATACACGCACGCACACACACGCACACTCACATAGCTTCCCATCGTTCTACATGTATAATATTTAAAACAATAAATAAATAATATAATAATAATATTTAGCGCCGCGTCTTACTACCCATTCGGGTTATATGCTTTAAGTACTAATTACTCTAATGGATTAGGAATTGGGAAGGTTTGATTAGAGGAAGTGAACCCGCATTGGCATGGATGGAGAGTGGAAAACCATTTAGTAAAAACCACCCCCAGTTCACCCGACCGAGATTCGAACCTCGATCTCCCCGTCCTCAACAGTCGAGCTCAACACGAATAAATAATTAAGGCTTCCGCGTCTTACTACCCGTCTGGGACACAACCCGTGGAGGGAGGAAACCGAACTCAGTACACACGCACGACAGGGATATGAACCCTGAACTCCCCCACCCGTTACCATTTATCTAGCTAACACGTGGTACCCGGTGATGTTCTTATTCCTTTATAGATTTGGTTGTATATTAAATAATTATTTTTTGAACTGCACTCATTAACGAACACATAATATATGAGTTTAATTTTGAATAGCAAAAATGACCCTACCTATAATATTCATCATTATTAACACGTGTTTTTTTAACTTTAATTTCAACTGTAGCGAACCAATCTGGAAACCAATATCGTGCAGACTCTGGAAGGGGGCCATCCTCCCGACAAAAGCCTACCACATGTTTTGTTTGATAACTACTGTCACCATGTACGTGTGAAACGATTAACTAACTAATTACGCCAGCACCTTGATAATTGGGAATTTTTAATTTAGAGGAAGTGAACCAGTATTTACGTAGAGGGAGAGCGGAAAAACGCCCCTAGTTTACCCAACCGAGATTCGAACCTCGAACTCTTCCGTCCGCGACCGTCTGGATCCACACGAAGCAAGCGCGGCAGTCAACTACGCCACCGAGGCGTGTATTTGGGAAGTTTGAAATGAGAGGAAATGAGCCAGCATTTGTGTGGAGGGAGAGTGAAAAACTACCCTCCAGATCTAAGACACAGCACTCTCTCAGTATACTAAACTGCAGGGGGTTCGAATCCTGGTCCACAGGATGGCTTCCATCTTATTTCGTCAGTTAGGGGTCATCAGCTCAAAGGATCGTATTTGACATAGGTTTGGTAAAAACAAAATTACTTTTATTTTGAAACAATGAAAACTACTCTAAGGAGCTAAGGACAAGGAAGTGAACCCCGCATTTACATGAAGAGTGAGACTGGGAAGCACCTTACTGGAATCCGATCTCCCGGCAATACATCATGATATGGAGCCAATATCGGGTTTCGAACCCCTGACGTGTGTATCTACCAAAAAAAAAAAATAGTGTAAGACCGTCTCTTTGCTTCAATTGGTGTACTAGTTAAGCACAAAGCCCATTCTCCCTATTGTATCACTATGAAAGTTTTCGGCCATACTGGAAATCGACGCCTGGACACATGGCTCTGTGGACAGACATACTAATGCCTCACAGACAGGTGATTCCTTAGACGTCTTGACCATTGACACTAGCCACTCGACATAGATTAAATAAAAACTCTATTAACAGACAAATACATGTCTCAAACCTCTCTTCAGAGAGACAGAGAGAGAGCGCTATAAATTCTCTTACACGCATGCAGCACATTTGTCGGGGAACAGTTGCCCCCAACAATGTGCAATGTGTCTCGTTTTTACAATTTGAAATATGTTATTTGTTTCTTTACTATTAAAGTAAGAGTTTGGTTGGTATTATTTGTAGTCAGAAATAAATATTTTACCTAATATATACACTCATGTACAAATCTTAGTTTTTACGATGATCTAGGCAAAGAGGGAAAAGCTGAAAACTCTTTGGAAATATAAAATTTTCGTTGGAAACTACTATTTTTTCCGACATCTGGTATCTCTAACCTTTATAATGATTGTTCGTTGTTGAAATCAGTTCAACCATTTGCTAGTAATTTCTATTATCTGAAAATGATACATAGCATACATATTTAGTAAATAGTGGTATATTGTGGGACGTTTAATAGAGAATAATATTATTTTGGTAAATATATCAATAAGATAAAGTTGTTAAGATTTCGTTGAATATAATGTTTATTTATTTAATGGGTTTGTATTTTATACAAAAAGAGATGAAGCTACTGGGGAAAGGATGAGGTTACATATTGATGAATTACATAATCATTACTCATCACTAGGTGACCTTTTGGTCTAGGGGAAAGGTGTCAGACTTCTATTCTGGCGTCCGGGGTTCAATCCTCGGTCCCGGCACAGATTTATCTGATTACCAAACCCTTCCTTCACCATCTGACAAGACATCTTGTAAATGTGGGGAGTGCCAGGCCTCCACCGTGGTTCGGATTCCACCTTAAACTGTAGGTCCTCCATTACATCTCACAATCACCCTACCACTACACATTAGAGTAAGTGCGTATAACATTAACGGGTAGTAAGACGTGGTGCTAATAATAATAATAATAATTACTCATCACAAGTTATTGCTACGATAGTAAATTCTCGTATAACATTAACGGGTAGTAAGACGCGGTGCTAATAATAATAATAATAATAATAATAATTACTCGTCACAAGATATTGCTACGATAGTAAATTCTCGTATAACATTAACGGGTAGTAAGACGTGGTGCTAATAATAATAATAATAATAATAATAATAATAATAATAATAATAATAATTACTCATCACAAGATATTGCTAGGATAGTAAATTCTCGTATAACATTAACGGGTAGTAAGACGCGGTGCTAATAATAATAATAATAATTACTCATCACAAGATATTGCTAACGATAGTAAATTCTCGTATAAAATTAACGGGTAGTAAGACGCGGTGCTAATAATAATAATAATAATAATAATAATAATAATAATAATAATTACTAATCACAAGATATTGCTACGATAGTAGATTCTCGTATAACATTAACGGGTAGTAAGACGCGGTGCTAATAATAATAATAATAATTACTCATCACAAGATATTGCTACGATAGTAAATTCTCGTATAACATTAACGGGTAGTAAGACGCGGTGCTAATAATAATAATAATAATAATAATAATAATAATAATTACTAATCACAAGATATTGCTACGATAGTAAATTCTCGTATAACATTAACGGGTAGTAAGACGCGGTGCTAATAATAATAATAATAATTACTCATCACAAGATATTGCTACGATAGTCAATTCTCGTATACTTAGGTGGTGAGGACGCGCGGCATGAATAGGAGAATCTAGAACCGTGTTGTGTGTATTGTCTGGAAAACCAATGGGAAGACCTAGACACAGATGGAAGTATAACATCACAATGGGCCTGAAAAAGATAGGATGTAATGAGGTGGACTGGATAGAATTAGCTAAAGATAGGTGTAGTAATTTGTAATTGCAGCAATGAAATTTCTAGTTATTAATTCCATATAGCAAGTAAGTTTCTCATATTACTGTAAATTAATATATTCACCATTTTATGAGTCTATCAATAAGAAAATGTCTTATCCATTGGTTAATTGAAAGTAGTAGTATGCTGCGACTTATTTATGATAGGTCCATTGCAAAATTGGATATTTATTCATTAATATTAATTTACCAATTGTTGAATTATTCTTTAAAAAATAAATGTTTAGTAAATTTTCATCAAATCAACCAATGAGAAAAAGCCAGTGATTTTGTTGAATATATCAGTAAAATTACTGCTATGAAGTTTTATGTGAAAAGATACTTGGATTTAGAATATATTCTAAAAGGTTTTAGATTCACATATGAGAAATAATGCCTTATATCTTATTTGTGTTGATTTAAAAATTAATCTGTTTTGACAGCTTCATCGCGATATGCAGTTAACATTTTTATCATGATCAGATGCAAAGACAAATCTTTCAATGTAGATTCGAACAGTAATATAAAAATAAATCTTCAACGATCATGTTCATGGAAAAGGCTTGTTAAATTTCAACATATTCGTGTTTTATAATCTCGTGTTTTATGCATTTTTTTACACGCTACGAGGTATCTAGGTTTGACCACTAACTAACCTGTAAATAGATAGCGAGGGACAAATTAGTGCTAACTGGAGCGCTTAGTAGTTCTGTTATACGCGTGCATGTGTAGTACAGTGAACACTATTTATAAGTGCAATACTAAGCACATTGCACTTTATTCTATAATATGTGTGAATTTTTTTCTAATTGCTGTTAAATTTAAAAGATTAAATTGTTGAAAAATTAAAAATATGTAATTATTTAGATAATTTCCATGGACAGCTCAGTGGCATGAACTGAAAATCATAACTATTATTATTATTATTAATAGCACCGCGTCTTACTACCCGTTCGGATTATACGCACTTACGCTAATGTGTAATGGTAGGGTTATTGTGAGATGAAATGGAGGACCTAAAGTTTAACGTGGAATCCGAACCATGGCAGAGGCCTGGCATTCCCCACATTCACAAAATGTCTTGCCAGAGTTGATGGAAGGGTTTGGTAATCAGATAAATCTGTGCCGGGACCGAGGATTGAACCCCGGACCCCTAGCACAGAAGTCTGACACCTTACCCCTAGACCACCAGGTCACCTTAAATCATAACTAAGCCAATATTTTAATCTATTAATTATAGCTTAATATTTCAATCAAAATGATTAAAGTGGAAAAATCCTTAATCCTCATAAACGAAATAGTGCATTTTTCTATACGTTTATATTTGGAAGAAAGAGGGTTATAGTCCAAAATTTTAGGAATTATATTTTAGGGCAACAGTTTTGTATAAGCCTTAGAAGAAAATTATAATATTTGATACGTTATAAATATATCTCTTTAAAAATAGTGATATTTAGAATTCCTTACACTTTTATTTATTAATAAGTATAAAAAGTTTTATTTTATGCATGGGTTGTTAAATTATAAAGTATTATTTCATTTGTCAAATTTGACATACTAGTAAACTATTATCATTAAAAATTGTATAGAAGTATTTTATAACAAATTATCATATTATTCCTAATTAATTTTAAAAATGGTTTTAATAATATTTTTTTATTTATATATTTGATTAGTTTTTAAATTAGGTACACGCTTAAATGTAAAATTATCTAAAAATGTCTAATTTATTTATAAATGTAATTCTTTTATATTTATATTCGACGGATACTTACAAAAAAAAAAAGGACTACAAGACTTTACCAAATTATTTCAAATACAAATTTTTGGAGAAGAGATGAATTACTACCTATAGGATAATGTAAGCATTAGCAATAAATACTGGCCAATAAACCGTAAGGTTATCCGTCTTGTACGCCTTTCAGAATTAGGTTTTTCAATTAATGCCTTAGTGGGAAGAAGATGACAATGTTTGCTGTCCAATTGACTCCAGATCGTCTCTGAGCTTTAAACCCATAAGTGAATGTAATTTTAGGTTAACGTCCGTGAGCTATTAGTCGGGATAGGTAGCCCTCTGATTTAAGTCCTAGGGCAGCTAAAAGGAGAGTATATAGGAGGGAAGATGAAATCGATGCAAGTGTTTTGCCATACATTATTTGTGAGCAATTGGAAGTGAAGTGTAAGTTCTTATATCGAGATTATTTGGGACAACTGTAGTTCCGATAGTACTAGCAGTTCCGATAGAAGGAAATTCAGTAAAAAGGTCAAGTAGAGGACTAGCAGTTCAGACCTAGTCAGGTATGTTGGAGGACGCCACCACATGGAAGGGGGGNNNGGGGGGGAGGGGACCTTCACCTGACGTCGGCAATTTATGAAAGTGGCCATGAAGATTCACGAAAAAGCAAACGGAAAGGGGTTGGTGATATGTCTGAAGAACAGCGTCCTGGATTACAGAATTATTATCTCTAGGAGGAGGAGAAGTTCAGGACATTCAGTTGATAAAAGATATATAAGGGTAGGAGCGGACTGAGCTCTTTCACTATAGTGAATTGCTTAAACAGATAATGAGTATGGATTAAGAAGACAAGCTATCAAATTTAGTTAATTACGTTTATAAATATTTCTAAATATCATATGCTTTATACTAAAACATAACACTTGGAGACTTAGATATAACCCAGGCCCTTTGACTAAGTTCGCCAATGCTATAACTACTTTTATATCTATGAATCGTCATAGACTGTACACTCCGTCGAGGTTGTAGGGTAGCGACATGCTGGTTCAGCCCTTGTGGTATGCTATACTTCATACATGAAGGCAAATCAGATTGCATAGCTTACGAATAAGGCTGGAGTTAGGTAAATCCTTAATTAGGCCTACATAAAATATTTATTGACAGTTGGAAGAGGAGATGGTGGAGTGTTTAAGATTAATACATTTGGAAATGTCAAAATCGTTTGAATTTACTTAATTAATTTTATGTATTTTATATAATGTATGACTTATAAATTACATATACAAACGATGTATATAATACATATTTTATTAACCTATACATATTTTTCTTAGCTAGACAATAAATTAGATATGTTTACGTACACATTTATCATAGATATATATTTTTTAATATATCTTATACATTCTTTATTAATGTGTAAGTATTTTAAGTATTTTATAAACTCGTTATAAAATATTCAATTTATAATATAATATATTCTTTAATATAATATTGTATATAATATTTAATAATGTAGCCTATAGTATATTTAAAATATAATAATAGCATCAAAGATATTGAATGCTATATATTATAAAAATAATACATAATTAAGATTATATATGATATAATAATTTAATATCAAATATAGTAGAACTATATTAATAATGTATATATTTATTATTATTAGGTGTTGTGTCTTACGACATGATAATTCCTTTTGTCAGTAAACTTAGACCTCCAGAGCACCCTGACCTTTGCCTCCTCCTCTTTCAACTTCTATAATTTTCTTCTTTCCTTAAAGTCATCCAGTATTTAATCCTCCTTCTTCCTAGTTTCCTCTTTCCCTCAACTCTGCCCCCTGTGATGTCGTGCAGAAGAGAGTTCTTCCTAAGGATGTTTCCGATACAGTTTGTTTTGCACCAAAGAATCAAATCCAAAATGGTTGCTTCTCACCAACTCTTCTTAGGACCTCCCCATTTGTCACCCTGGCTGCCCACCTGATCTCCTCAAGTTCTCCCCAGCACCACATTTCAAAACTCTACAAGTATTTAAACACATCATAAAATTAAATTATATTTTTCATAATCCATATTATATATTATTCATTTAAAAAGTATTAAATATAATATTTATAGATTTTATATTTAATATCCATTTTATATATTATATATCTTTCTTAAATATAAGATCTTTATTTTATATATATTTATAATATATATTGGTATATTTGATATATTCTATACGTATTTTAATAATGAAAAATAAATACATGAAATTTTATTTTTTAATAAAATGTTAGTTATATACATATATAATATATAATTATTTATCGAATGTGATCAAATAAATAATATATCATATATTATATAAATATATAATAATGTATATAATATATGTATAATTATATATTATATAAATTATATTTATTTATATAGTTATGTAATCATAAAATATTATATTTTATGTACATAATATTGTGAATATATTTTGATCATAAATAATATATAAATGTTATTAAATATTTATAATAATACGGTATATTATATAATTAAAATCATATAAAATATTTAAAATTATACATGATTGTTTCTAACATTGTATAAATGATATAGTATTATATAAATGATATATTAAATATAATATATATTTATATGTATTATATAAATAATATATGTAATAAAATTATATTATACTTTATGTTGAAATATAACTTTATATAATATATAATATTGTTAAGATCACGTCCTACTACACTTCCAGGCAACGCGCTCTATTTATTGCTTTTGAAATAGAGAAGGAGACATAAATGATTAATATTCTTGAAATATAGGCTAGGAAGGGAGGTGGGAAACTATTTCAGAAAAATTATTTCAATATGCCAAGCCAGGACCTGAAAACTTGTTCACATACCATTGAAAAACATGGACCAGGTGTTCATAACGTTTTGTCCGCGTACTATCGATGAAAATAAAATTACAGTGGACGATAACATTTTTTATCTCCTGTGATATATATTGGCTAACTCAAATACATATATAAATATTATTCAAATGGAAAAATATCACTTGGAGACGGAAATCGAAAGTAGAACTTTGGATTAGTACGCCCATTTTATAAACAATGAGTCATCTAGGATTTTTCCCTTTCTTAAGGTCATTCTTCTCTCTTCGAATCCTGGCTCCAGGAATCAATATCCAATTTAAAAAATATGATATTTAGATTTGGTTATAACCATAAAAAATAAATATAATAACTTGGCTATCTAATAAAAAATTGAAAATATTTTAATGCCTACATTTAAAAGAACAATAAATGGTACGGAGCTCCACACGGACTTTCTCGCTCTATTGTTTGCAAATGGAAATATATACTCAAAACTCGTAAGATATGTGAATCAAAATAATATACACTAGTAGACCCAAGAATAAATAGCACCATCTTTTTGTAAAACATTTTTTGAGTCGCGGTTTTAAATTTTATAATTTTATTTTTAAATAATAAATCATCAATTGTATGTTTGGACCGATAAAAAAAGATCAATATTGAGTCCACAAGGGTCAATACTTCATATTAAAATTTCAACTTTCGGTTAAATTTTTTGACATTTCAATAAGTGTTGCACATATTCATGTGATCGCATTGCTATTAAATTCCTCATTTATAAATTTTGACCAATAAAAAATTTAAATAATGACTATTGAGTATAAAATGAAGGAGATAGATCATTGTTGTACAAACATTTCTCCTAAGAGGTTTAAGGAAAAACAAAATAAACTTTTAGAGACTTACTTATATTTAATTGTTTAACGTGGAATCCGGACCACGGTGGAGGCCTGGCATTCCCCACATTCACAAGATGTCTTGTCAGAGGTGAAGGAAGGGTTTGGTAATCAGATAAATCTGTGCCGGGACCTGGGATTGAACCCCGGCTGCCAGCATAGAAGTCTGACACCTTACACCTAGACCACCAGGTCACCCTGGATTCATGTTAGTATGAAAAATCGCACTAGCAAAACTTAACTTTGTTACTAGGGATGTCTTAAAATAAATTTTGTCTAAGTTTTTATACCAACTCTGAGACTCCGAATAAACAAGTAGCATTTTACTAAAAAGACCAATACAGCACTTTATTGGTGACTCTTAACATGGCTATACGTTTTGAGGAATATCATAAAAATAAAGCATTTTAGAAAAAAGGTCTTGCTAAAAAAGGTTTTGTTTTTGAAGGTGAGTGATAACATCCATACTTATTTTTGATTTTTTTTTACTTGATAAAGGTTATTTCAAGGTTAGCTTCTGAATATATATTAACACTGAGTTCTTAAAGTCCTTTTTAATCTTGAACTGTTTATCAAATTATGTTATTATTTATTACGTTAAATTCAATAGGGTGTCTATTATTTATAATATTACGTTGATAAAAGATCAAAATTATATCAATTAGCATCAATATACTATTACTGTAATACCTATTTTTAGTTAAAATTGTTAAGAAAATAAAATTTTAAAATATGTCACTAAAAATCAGTTATAGGCAAAAGTTTTTGTTTTTTGTGTAGAATAAAATGTTAATTGCATTTTAAATATTTTCATTTAAAAATAGAAGGTTGTGCTTGAAATGAACTTGAAGACATCCACCTATCGAAAAATATTTAGATAACTGTTTTTTTCCCCTTTAAAATAAATTTTTGTACAAAACATGTTTTTTAAATATTCTGGAATCTGAAATCAAATAACCTATCCCGCATGTATAAATATATACAATGTTTATAACATATTATATTATGCTAAATGCATTACACCATATATAAGCTTACTATTAACATAATATATATTCTATATACATTTAAAGGTATGTGTAATATAATATATACTATATATAATATAATATATACTATACTATATACCAATTATATATTTAATATATATGTACTATATATATTCTATAAATGTAAGTCTATAATATATGTATTACATAATATATTATATCATATATTTATACTGTATTATATAAATAATAAAATATAATATATACTCTATGTAACTAGCTATAAAATAAATATATTTAATATAATATGATTATATGTAATATCAAAAATATTATATATAGAATATGTAGTACTTATAAAATATATTATCTTCAAGTAACATTTTATAAAAATATATCATTTATATTTTATACATAATCCAGATATTGTATAATTTATATTATATTTTTACAGAGTAAAGTGTATAATCTATTCATATATAATATATATAATATATTATATATACAAATATATAATATATTAATAAATCAGATTATAAATAGATATAAAAATATTATAGGTTATATACTAATTCTATAAATTATATGTAATAAATTAAATAATTATATATATAATATATCTTTCCCATAAAATATGTATAAAAAACTTAATGTGTTATATATTAAATATAATAAATTATTAATTATTTAATATAACATATAAATATAAAATACATATTTAATGGAAGTATATAATGTATACAAAAATATATAGTTTAGAGTATAATATATAAATTTAATATAAATGCTAAATAATACATATTATTATTAACAAGATAATGTATTATATTATTGAATATATATTTGTACATTTAATTTATATAAATCTATCATACTTTTTCTATTTATTAAATTAATTCATATAATATATTATATTTATAATAAATATATAACTATATATATAATAAATATATAATTATATACAATACATGCATAATGGTATATAATATACATAACAGATATAGAATAGATTTTGTGTATATAAAATAAAGACACACTATGAATATATTATATCTTCAATACATATATTATATATAATATAACATATATACAGTACATTATATAAAAATATAAAATTATAAAGTTAATCAACCATTTGTGCTACGGTAAAATAATTAAAATACAATTCCACCGCCATCTCTCCTTACACCAGGTTTTAAATTATCTATGGAGTTAAGGCCCTATCTAACTTCAACTTCATCGTAAGCTATGTAAACTGCTTTCCCTTTATGTATAAGGCATTGAATAAAGCAAGGGCTTGGCCAGCAAGTTAATGCCCTAAATCTTCGGAGTGTAGGGCCTACGTGTAATGTTACTGACTGTACCTATAGTGTTGCTGACTAGATGGATAATGTGGCTAAGTGGATGGATATTGTGGCTAATTTGATCGATAGTGTCGCTCAGTGGATGAATGGTGCGAATGACTCTTGCAGAGAAGTCCTGGTTAATTCATTAAATGCTACACTCAGGATTGTTTTTCCATAAACTATATTTATACATCTTTCTCCTAGAGGAGTGGTTCTGAATTTGCACTAACTGTACGAGTATTTAATGGTTTATATTTAATTGACCTATTAATTGGATGTATTTGAATAATACTGAGACCTTTTTTGAATCCAGGCGTGAATAAGATGTTCCATAATCAATCCATTTAAAAATATAACAAATATATAATTCCAACTTCTCTTTAGTATCTGATTTCTCAGTTACAAGCTATTCAACTCAGAATTAATCGTAACAACCTATTTTCCACACCATAAACTATTGTCTCCTTGGGAACCGAACCAAAGAAACAAAATTGATATCCGGCACTGCCTGAAGCAATGTGTCCTATCCCAATTAGGTAGACATTTAATAAAACTTAAATAATTACTTATTAAAAACAACCAAAATAATTAAAATTTGAAATATTTTGTTTCAATTATAAAGTGGCCCTAATTTGAATTAATAAGGACCGCAACAAATTAATAACGTACTTTTTTACAAACTAAAAAACATATCACTTTCAACTATGTGTAATTATGTTTCAAAAAAATTAAGAACACGATTAAAAAGCTCCATGGTCTATTTCTATGATCTCTAAATCGCTAATGAGATCCTAAATCTTCCCCACAGCACATCTCTCACGGCTATGGAGTGTTGCTAGGTATACCGGTGCAATACTTGCTCACGGTACGGAACCGTTGTTCATTTGTTGGGGGACACAAACCCAACAACCGTTGAAATTATATCTGATGGTCAGGTCCAATTACTTCCCGAGGTGAATTAATGCTAAAACGTTCTGTCTAAAACCTTCTCCATCCCTCGTTAATATGTCCTACCTTTGTCTCTACGCTCTATATCACTTTCTCCAAGAACCGTATCAAAAAGATGGTGTGCCATCATAGCTAAACAATCGCTTGTATAAAAGAAAGATGAAGTAATGGAAAAGTATTCATTTCCTTCAACGCCAAGTCAAGGCTAGGTTCCTCACCTTGCGTTGAAGTCTCCGATAGTTTTAATTCCAGACGTTTAGTACAATAATGGGTGTGTTGACGGTTACCGTGTTATTTGTGGTGTGTTTTGTTTGTGCGGTCACGTGTCAGCATTCTGAAACCAGCGAAGAGCTTAATGAGGTGGAGGATGAGGGTAACTGGAGAGTGGTTTACAAAGTTGTTTCCGACTGCAGTCACAGGGAGGATATTATGGTTTGTCTTAAGATGAAAGCCGTGAATTTTATGGACAAAGCTCTTTCAATGAAGACGCCCCTTCCTATTACTGATTATCTTTCACTCTCCGTGGACCCTTCTACTAAGGAAGAAACTTCTGGTGACATGAAAACGGATCAAGTTCTCAGTGAAGCACAGCTAGAAGAGTCCTTGCCGAGGTCCTTGGACGAGAAGAGTAGCAGCCTGGACACGATGTTACAGCAACGAGTGGACAAGTTCCTGGATAGCAGGACTGTGCAGTTTACCATTCCCAAGGATATCCTAGAAGGTAGGTTTTAATTAGATTATTATTTCTATTATTTGAATATTTAAATGAATTCTAAAAAAATATTTATATAAAATAGCTTTACTAAGAGACTGTGAATATATCTACTTGCACAGTGTAAGGTTAGGGAGTAAGGGGTTGAGTGGGGATTAAATTAATTTGTTCACACATCCTTATCAATAAGTAATGAAGCCTTAACTTTCATCTTATATCTTTTAAAATAATATCCCTTGAAACTTGTTTAAAGTAAACTTGAAAAAGAAATATATATATATATATTGTACAGATAAATAATTAAATAGCTAGATACCCTCTTTCAGTGGCTGCATGGCTTAAGGCGTCACCCTTTTGTTAGACTAGAATACTTATGTCTGGGAGATTGGGGTTCAAATGTTGAATGGGTGTATTGAGGGTGGCTTTTCCAAAATGGGTTTTCACTCTCCCTCCACGAAAATCTGGTTACATAATCTTTAAATTAAACTTTTCTCATCCCTAACTAATAGGCTTAATTAGTATATATGCATATGACCTCACCTGGTAGTAACACGCGGTGCTAAGAAAATAAAATACTTAATATTCACTTTAGTTTATAGTAGCTGACCAACAAAATACACATGAAGCTAGATAAGAGGGTTTTTATCCACGATTTAATATAAGCCTATTATAAAATTGTTTATACTTTATCGTACAAACAAAACGTATAATAAATCTTAAAATCATAAGATATTACATTATTGGGTACCATAACATTTGGATTAAACTTATTTATTTTGTGCGATATATATATATATATATTTTAGTTCTCAATTCTATTAAAACTAGCCTACGTATCTTTACACTTTGAATATAAATAAACAAATTAAGACAGAAATATATAAATAAAGGGATGTTCTTCTTATAGATACAAATAAAATAATATTCAACTTTTTATATTAAAGTAGTCTATAACTGTTCATAAAGATATGTTATTGTAAATCACATTACTTTAAAACATACATCAAAATTGTATTGTTTTAATAAATAATACAGTATTCACATTTGATATTGTATTATTGTTTCTATATGCATTAATAGTAGTGATCTAAAAATAAAATAACACTATTAAGTATTTAGTTAAAAAACGATCAACCAGTTTATAGTTACTATTATATGTGTGAAGTTTTTAAATAGCTATAACTTTATATTATACAAAACAATACATTTTCCGGTTGTTCTCTATAACTTTAAAGACGAAAACCCAATTAGGGTTTTCGAAAACCAGGTGCTTAAGTAGATATATGTTCCAAAAATAGATGTGACTACTGGATAGTGGAAGAGGCTACATAAAGATAAGTTAAAAATCCTGTAATAATCACAATACATTGTTACAATAATAGTGTTTGGTTAATTATGGGATTCCTAGAGGCGGATAAAGGATAACATTAGAGTGGACCTGAAAAAGATAGGGTGGAGTGAGGTGGAATAAATATACTCCATTCACGGTAGGAAATACTCTCTGAAAGGTCTTTTTTCCTACCAAGATCCTACTATATAATAGATTTCTGGTAGGGAAAAATGCCTTTCAGAAAACAATTCCTACGCTGAACAACCTTTTAGAACTAGCTCAAGATAGAGATAGGGTGTAATGAGGTGGACTGGATAGAACTAGCTCATATAGGGATAGGGTGTAATGAGGGGTATTGGGTAGAGCTAGCTCAAGATAGGTAATGGGTGTTGTGAAGTGTACTGGATTGAATCAGCTATACATAAGGATAGGTGAAGTATTTTTTGTAAGTCTTGCAATTACCTTTAAAGTTCTTAATGACAGAGTAAATATAGCTCAATTTTTTTTAAACACAAATAGTGTACTCAGGAAAGCAATTTTTTAAATTATAAATTGTCTAACCATTAAGTTAATACATTAAATTCATGGAATACTTATTTAAATCTTCTAATCTAACTAAAATTATTTATAATTCTTTTTATCATACAATACTAATAGACCAAATATTTATATCCTTAAATAAAAGCATTTAAAAACTAAAATAGTAAACAATACAATTAGCCTGCTCAGAAACATTATTTGAAATTCTTATTATATTTTTCTTTCAAAGGGGTAAGGTGTAAGGCATCTGTACTGGCGGCCAGGGTTCAATCCTCGGTCCCGGCACAGATTTATCTGATTACCAAACCCTTCCACAACCTCTGACAAATCTTCTTGTGAATGTGGGGAATGCCAGGCCTCCACAGTGGTTCGGATTCCACGTTAAACTGTAGGTCCTCCATTTCATCTCACAATCACCCTACCACTACGCATTAGCGTAAGTGCGTATAGCCCGAACGGTTAGTAAGACGCGGTGCTAATAATAATAATAATATTATTATTTCAACGGTCTTTTGAGAGATATATATATATAAGATATTATTTTTTATTGGACACCTATCTTACCCAGATAGAAAACACTATTGTGCAAACTTGTAAATACCACCATGGTGGAAACAATAAAGGTATGCTACACTAGCCCCATGACTTCTTTGGTGCTGACTAACATATCACAGCTGACTTCTGACAGTCAACATTTAGGTATATACCTAGATACAGATCATTTGGTCCGGCGTAGGTATACATAATTTGGTCTGGTAACGTTTCAAAGCTGTCAGTCAGCACCAAAGAAGCCGTGGGGCGAGTATAGCTATCTCAAAGGGTAAACGAAGTGTGCGTATTTATATGAATGGGTTAGACTCACACGAGCTCATATGACGTCACGGTGTTCACAGGTCGCGTCAAGAAGGACAAGGGCGGAGGCATGATCATGGCGGCGGGTCTAGCATTCGCGGGCATGATGGCGCAGGTGGTGATGGGTAAGATAGCCCTGATCGCGGGCAAGGCGCTGATCGTCGCCAAGGTGGCGCTCGTGTTGTCGGCGGTGATCGGTCTGAAGAAGCTGGTGAGTGGCGGTGGTGGCGGCGGCGAGTCCCACCAGGTGGTGTACGCCAGTGAACACGGGGGTGGATGGGGACATCGTAGTCTGGACGCGGACGGGGCTGCCCATGACTTGGCTTACAGCGCTCACAGCGGCAGGAACAACAAGCTAGATGAGAGCCCGCAAGCCTGACAACTTGACAAGAACACATTTCTGTCAAACAACTTTGTGACGCTCAATACGCTCTCTTGAACAACGGTACTTTAATAATACAAAGACAAACTCCCAAATTAAATCTGTAAGAACTAGGTTTGAATATTTTCATAACAGCGAATTAGAAGAAAATGTTAAATTCCACCGGTCCCTATAACCTATATTTAAAGAAACTGAGAAATAATTTTGATATTATATCTTTTTATTTAGATAGTTAAATTTAAAGTTTAAGATTCTTATTAGAGGATTTAACTTTCTGACTTATTTGGTGATTAAATTTGATGGTATAAGGAAAATTATACTGATACCATTAAATTCGGAATTTTTTTTTGTTAATTAAAATTAGATGATTATATTTTAAATAAAACATTTAAAATATACTTATCTAAGTACTCAATTTAAATAATATATTTGTATTCTTAAAGTATTGTTGTAATTTGTAAATTTGTTTGATACATTATTTATATTAATTTAAACAAAATTTAACTTATTTTAACTTTTTTTTAACGATGTTTATAAACAAATGTTTTGTATGGATTTGAGATGAATAAATATGTATAGGAAAATGCGTTACCTCAACTTATTACTATTCTTAATATAACTCATAAGGTATAGACCAGACAATGTAAGGGGAAAATACCAATGGGAAGAAATATTTGGAAAGACCTAGACGAAGATGGTGGGCTAACATTAGAATATACCAGAAGGTGATAGAAGGTATACTTGAGACTCGATAGAACTATATCAAGATAGAAATAGGTGTGGCAATGGGCTTTCGTTTTCCTAATGACATAGAGTAAGTAACTATAAGACCTTGGAATTAACTAACTCTTTTATAACAATCATAATTATTTGAGACGGTTATTCAATTTTAAAAGGATAAACAGGAAATAAAAAATATTCTGTAAAATATAAAAAAGTACTAAAACTTTTAAGTAATTTTAGTTAACTGGCCAATAATGTTTAGTCTTTTTATATAAAATCATTATAATATTATGGAAAGAACCTCAAATAGTTACTATATACAATTTTTCATCAAAGCTTAGTACATTTTAAGGATTTAAGCTAGATTAAATATCAGTTAATAAAAAATGCTAATTATAGTAATGGCTATTTTAATATTAATTTATTTATCATTACTTTTCTTCATCTTTCAGTTCATTTAGTAAGATTGTGAAATAGTATACTTTATATAACATATCACCATCAATTTCTTGTTGATTTTATAAAATCGAGCAAGTCATTTGGATCGGTTAGTTAATGTAAGGCTATGTAATATGAAATATGTTATATTTTAGTTTAAAATTAGTTTAAAATGAATTTTAAAATGTTAAATTATTATAATAACGCTTAATTTGGGTTTAATTAAGTAGTATTAATAGCTTTTAGCTTAGTTTAAATAAGCTTGACATTACCAATTAAAAATGTTAATTAAATTATGTTAAATTATAAACATGTATCACTACAAAAATATTACAAACGTTAGTTAAGAAGATAATTTTAAAATATTTTTTATATAGAATGTATAGGTTTACTTTTGGGATAATTTTATATATGAGAAAAATAATTATGATTCCAATATTATGTTGAAATTCAGATTTAATTTCATATTCGTTGGCATTTATCATAAGTTGTATGCAAATTTCATCATTTAGTTTACTTAAGAGGATATATCTATCCATACATGGCAATTTACAATACACTATCTCAAGTGGTGGTAAACTGAACTAAAATACGTCGTAGAGCACGAGGAAGCTCAAGTCTCGAGACTATTGGGGGAAGTGTTGGTATTCCTGGTAGGGAAACAATGTAGAACCTGGACATACCACAATCAAATACCACAATAACAACCAACAAAGCTATTGTAAACGTTGGACTACAATTATTGTGTTAAAACGAACCAACATTATAAAATATGTTACTCTTAGTCTGGGGCGTTATTAAAGGGATATAAAAAATACAATTTAAAAAAATGACAAGTAAATGTGGATTAACTTACTGTTTTTGTAATTATGTGGGTAATGTTCTCCAACTCCACCAAAATCCTCCTTGTGAGTATTAGTCTATACACAGGAGTAGTATTAAAATAAATTTAAAACATCATAGCTCTTTAAAATAACATAAGAGGAAGAGTGGTAATTAGTTATATAATATATTGTTGATATCGTGAATGTCCTTAGATAAACAGGTTGGTACACTCTCAGCCATTGACATGATCAAAACATATTTAGAGAAATGTGCCAGTTTGGCCATTTTTGATTGCTTCATAAAACTTCAAGTTCTACACAACTCTTAATGGAATTCACATAATCTCTGCACTGATGATTCGTCTTCCTATTAACACAAGTATATCTTACTTTTATTAAAATCATTTATTTAAAATTTTAAAATCTTCCATGCACGAACGATGATATTAGACTATCCACATTCGTGGACATTCTTAAAATAAAAAGCTTTTTTTTTTTTTGGAAAAAAAGAGATTTTCTAAAACATTGTTTTTTCCAAGATCACATTCTTATATATATATATATATATATATACAAACTCATGGCGAGATAAATACTCCTAAGGTGTAGGACTATAATTAACCAAATCTAGTTAACACAAGTGTATCCAAACAATTAGGAAAACTATTTCATATAACTTTCATAGTTAATAAAGCAACAATACCACATTTTATATTCAAACTTTCACATTAACGCAAAAAAACTGTTATTTCTTTCAGACGTTTTGATACAAACCTTATATAATTTAAATATATCTGAAGGAACAACAACTTAGTTTTGCTTGAACAGCAAAGAAGAAAATGAAGATAGCTATGTAGAATATGTGTGTAGCTGTTTATATAATAAATCAATGTTGTTTTAGTATAAAAATAACAAAGTAAGGTGGTGACCTGGCGGTCTAGGGGTTAAGGTGTCAGACTTCTATGCTGGCGGCCGGGGTTCAATCCTCGGTCCCGGCAAAGATTTATCTGATTACCAAACCCTTCCTTCACCTCTGACAAGACATCTTGTGAATGTGGGGAATGCCAGGCCTCCACTGTGGTTCGGATTCCACGTTAAACTGTAGGTCCTCCATTTCATCTCACAATCACCCTACCATTACACATTAGCGTAAGTTCGTATAACCCGAACGGGTAGTAAGACGCGGTGCTAATAATAACAAAGAAGA
>CABFVX010005370.1:29810-45294 GCA_902151425.1 Timema shepardi
GGGAATGCTATGTATCTGTTATCAATAAGGAATACCTCAGCCCTGATCTCAACTACTCAAGACTCCTTAGAGCATTCCAAAAGCCTCACCCTCTTAGTAAGGTAACATGGGAATGTTATGTAACTGTTCTCAATAAGGAATACCTCAGCCCTGATCTCAACTACTCAAGACTCTCTAAAGAATTCCAAAAGCCTCACCCTCGTAGTAAGGTAACATGGGAATGCTATGTATCTGTTCTCAATAAGGAATACCTCAGCCCTGATCTCAACTACTCAAGACTACCTTAGAGCATTCCAAAAGCCTCACCCTCTTAGTAAGGTAACACGGGAATGCTATGTAACTGTTCTCAATAAGGACCTCTCTGGGTTGAAATATGCACGTCTTAGATCTGACACCTGTAACTAGTGGGGCAAGTTAAATGCGACAGTCAGAGTAAGTGCGGCCCCCTCTGACAAAAGAACAAGCAAACACTTAGAGCTTCACATTCGCCGGAGTGAAAAGGTTCAGGATGCAATGAGGGTGGATACCATTGACTCTCAGCTTCCCGGAAGTGGAGTTACAGCTTGTGCAATTAACCTTCAGCAGGTTATTTTTGTACAAGCCCTCACACATTCGAGAATGTTTTAATCTCGACAACTTTCATTCTACAATCTGTGTATCCACGACTCAGCCAACCATGAGAGATACATGAATATGTGGCAGGAAGGTGAAGCTGGTCACGGGCATAGCCAAATAACGCCATGATTTTTTTTAAATAATGGCTCCCAAAATAAAGACCCGACGTTTGGTTGTGTGGGCAGATAATTGCTCGGGGCAAAACCAAAATAGAGTTATGTTAATTGCCATGATAAACTTGTTTTTTAAAAAAATTGATGAAGTTACACTGACCTTTTATGTTTTTGGTCACAGACTTATGCAGTGTGATTGAGACTTCGGTCTCATTGAAAAAATGAAGATGAACATGAAAGCGATGACGCCATCAGATTTAGACGACATTATTACACGTTATCGACCATCCAAACCATTCAAGATTATTCACATAGGGCCTGACGAGTTCTCTGATTTTGCTATCATGGCAGATAATTTCATCAACACCACTTAATGGGTATTTCCAAAGTATCACAGATCATAGTGACCAGTGAGAATCCAACCCGGCTATACTACAAGGGCTTGCATACTGATCTCATGCCTTTCCAGGAATTTTCATAGTTTAAAAAAAACTTCCCAATTTCCTCTAGAAATTCTGATTCCCCGACTAAAAAAAAGGAATTAAGTACAAAGAAGAAGAACGACCTGTTCAGTATCTGCGATTACTTGGAAAGAAGAAGACCGTGCATTTTACTGACACTCATGTGGGGACGATTACTTGGAGAGAAGAAGACCGTGCATTTTAACTGACACTCATGTGGGTACGATTACTTGGAGAGAAGAAGACCGTGCATTTTACTGACACTCATGTGGGGACGAAGACAATCTCCGTCAGTAAAATTAACAGACTGTGGTCAGGTTTAGGTATGTACCTACCTATATGTTTTTTATATTATGTTCAGTAAATAAATATACATTCTTCCAAGTATTCATATAAATTTCCAATACAAATTATGGTGAGATTTGTTATACTTTAAAAAATAATTAAAATCAAATTCAAAAATATAAAAAAAGAAATGAAAAAATAAATAAATAAAATAAACTTAATACAGCTGTACTAAAATAATGGATGACGTTGGTAGAAGATGTATTATTATTATTATTATTATTAGCAGTGCGTCTTACTACCCGTTCGGGTTATACGCACTTACACTAATGTGTAATGGTAGGGTGATTGTGAGATGAAATGGAGGACCTACAGTTTAACGTGGAATCCGAACCACGGTGGAGGCCTGGCATTCCCCACATTCACAAGATGTCTTGTCAGAGGTGAAGGAAGGGTTTGGTAATCAGATAAATCTGTGCCGGGACCAAGGATTGAACCCTGGCCACTAGCATAGAAGTCTGACACCCTACCACTAGACCACCAGGTTACCGGTAGAAGATGTAAGTTCCAAAGAAAGTGGTAAACGATTTAATTAAATGAAATTAGGAAAAAAAAAGCTTTTTTTCATATTTTATCGCTATATTTTATTTTAACACTTTCATCGTTTATCATATCCAGCCTTCATTTACTAAATGGTCCCATACAAATGGATGGCAGACTAAGCCAATTCAGCATTAACAGGACAAACTAAGCAGTAGAACATTTGCGTTGCGTGCCAAACTAAAGTTTTCTGGTTCAATTCACGTCCAGGCATAGTTATTTAATATCTTATTTTAAACAAATAAAACTTACGTCATCATACTTGCTACCAATGTAAAGAGAATAGATAGGTAGCGCCATTTGGAAGAATTTGTTGATGTCATTATTATTATTATTATTATTATTAACACCGCGTCTTACTAACCGTTCGGGTTGTACGCACTTACGCTAATGTGTAATGGTAGGGTGATTGTGAGATGAAATGAAGGACCTACAGTTTAACGTGGAATCCGAACCACGGTGGAGACCTGGCATTCTTCACATTCACAAGATGTCTTGTCAGAGGTGAAGGAAGGGTTTGGTAATCAGATAAATCTTTGCTGGGACCTGGGATTGAACCCCGGCCGCCAGCATAGAAGTCTGACACCTTACCTCTAGACCACCAGGTCACCCTTGTTGATGTCATTGCTAACGTCAGCTACGAAACTACGTCACCCAGTACAGAGCAGTTAGTAGTGTGTCGTGCGGTCCTTTCATTTATCTTTATAATTATTTATTTATTTGTGTTTTCCTGGCATTGGTTTTTTCGTGTATAGTTAGTTACTTTATTATATTTACCCCTCAAGTATCTGTTTTAATGTGCTAATATAAAATACAGCAGGGATGTTCTAGTTAATGATTCAATAATAGTAACTATAATACTAAATATATCATTGAACTATATGTAGTTTTATTGTTATTATCAAGCTGTTTATTATTTTATAATAGTTTTTTTTTCATATAATATAATATAAAGGATGCAAGTCACTGCTGAACAATCAGACTTTTAGGCTTTTGGCTAATTTATTTGCGTACGTTTTTCAATTTTAATTACATGTGTTTTTAAACAGACATAGAAAATGCCTAACTTTGCTGTTGCACTCTGTGTAAATGATCGACGAAACTGCAGGGGTAATAATATATCTTTTTTCTCCTTTCTTAAGAATCCAGACTTTTTCCGTACATGGGAGCTCAAATGTAAAAGGAAAGACCCAATTAATACAAATTTTGCTCTGAAATGTTCCATTCATTTTTCCGATAGTGACTTTGATATTTGTGGTGCTAAATTGAAAGTTAACTAAAATGCCAAGAACTTAAAACTAAATGAGTGTTCCCAGTGTTAATACAATAGTTCCAACACGTAAGTAATTTTGAACATATTTTAATAGTTTCAAGTGTAATTTATCAGTTTTTCTCATTTATTGGTGTGGATTTTAAATATGCATTAATATGTTTAATGCTCTCAAACGTTATATTATAATTTCTAACAATAATTATTTAGAAAGAACTTAATTTGTCTTTCATAAAGCTTTGTGAATATCAATACATGTTCTCATGTGTCATTTTCAGTGATTCGCTGAAGATTAATAGAAAATGAAAGTTAGAACACTCATTTCATTAGATTGAATTATTATTTCATACTTTCATTAAAAGTTAAAAGGAGTTATACTTTTATTCATTGTTAATTATTTTCATTATTGAAAAATGAAAACCAAATTAAACGTGTTAACACGTACAAGAATTAATGAATTAATTTTTATTTAAATGTAAGGATTTATTTAAATATTTACAGACAATACATTGTGTTGCTATAAGATTTCTCAAAATTTTTATTAAAGGGGTGAGAAGGACAAACCTACCCATTTTTGGGCTGTTACAGACAATTTGAATGTATGTGGAATATAAGTAGTGATTTGTATCAAATAAAACAGCACGTGAAGCCATTTTAGTGAATTAAACAGTAGTTGATTATTCTCAACATGATCGTTAGGATAAATTACACGTGTGAACAAATTCCTTTAATCTTCTTTTCAATAAAAATGAATAACTTGAAATTATTCATTGAAAAAGACACGCGAGAGCATGGCTTTAAGCGCTATCTAGTGTACCGAGTGACGTCACACTCTCAGCCAATCAGATGTCTAGTGTACCTAGTGACGTCACTTGCTCAGCCAATCAGATGTCTAGTGTACCGAGTGACGTCACACGCTCAGCCAATCAGATGTCTTGTGTACCGAGTGACGTCACACGCTCAGCCAATCAGATTTCTAGTGTACCGAGAGACGTCACACGCTCAGCCAATCAGATGTCTAGTGTACCTAGTGACGTCACTCGCTCAGCCAATCAGATGTCTTGTGTACCGAGTGACGTCACTCGCTCAGCCAATCAGATGTCTTGTGTAACTAGTGACGTCACTCGCTCAACCAATCTGATGTCTTGTGTACCGAGTGACGTCACACGCTCAGCCAATCAGATGTCTAGTGTACCAAGTGACGTCACACGCTCAGCCAATCAGATGTATTGTGTACCGAGTGACGTCACACGCTCAGCCAATCAGATGTCTTCCTCCAACTGGTGCTACCTTCTATTCTATTTACATTGCTGGCTAATGTACTGAGTGACGTCACACGCTCAGCCAATCAGATGTCTTTCTCCAACTGGTGCTACCTTCTATTCTATTTACATTGCTTGTTACCAGGTTTGGTATGTTATCTTTTATAACATAATATACAGGGTGTTTTTTACTTAAGCTGGCACAACGAATTATATTTTTTTTAAAGTGCATTTAAGAAAAAGGTTTTTCACACAAAATTGCTTGGTGTTGAGACGCTGAAAAAATGACAATTTTTTTAATTTAGTGAATGTCTTCAAAGTAATCCCAAGGTAAACTATTGTTTTTCAATCGGGATGCTGTATTTTTTTATTGCAGAATCATATTATACGGAAAAACAAGAAACTTTTTTCAGAAACACTGTTAAACTTGAGGTCTATTTTTGATGATATTTAATGAATTGAAGAAATACGTATGATTTTTTTGGAACAGTATTATTTCATTTTATCGCCTACTAGAATCTGTAGAGTGTAAACAAATACGACCAAAACGCTCATACAAACAAAACACAAACGTTCGTTCACTATGGTCAAAATGCTAGATTGCAACAATTGTTCAAAATGATAACCCAATTCGATACACTTTCCATCAAAATTTATAAAAGGATATGGAGTATTCGATAGAGTTTCTCGATCAATATCCTTGCAAGCAATTCTAATGCGTTCCTACATGTTTTCAAGAGCTATCGGTACATCATGGTATACACTTTCTTTCAGGTAACCCCGTAAGAAAAAACCTGGTAATGTTAAATCTGGTGATCTAGCAAGCCAACTAATAGGACCACCTCTACCGATCCAGGGGCCATTGTAACTCCGATCAAATACTTGTCATGCAGTTCTCCCATAATGGGCAGGGGCACCAACATGCTGAAACCATGTGTTCTGCCTTTCTTGTAGGTTTAAGTTATCTAGCAGCAATGGTAACCCTTGCTCTGGAAAGGTTCTGTACTTGTCTCCATTCAATGTACCTTCAGTAAAAAGGGGTCAATCAGTTTGTCTCCCATAAGTCCACACCAAAGGTTCACAGTTCAAGAGTGCTGTCTTTCTCCTTGGAGCAACCACCGTGGATTCTCTACTCTCAAACAATGCGTGTTGTGTGCATGATCACTATTATTCGTAAAGCTCGATTCATAAGGTGTTCATTGTCAGACTTCCTCTTGATTGAACAAATCTTTTCCATGAAGCTCTTAATGCAGCGACTCGTGCTAAGGATGAAATTGATGATGCATCAATATTTTGACCACACTAATCTTAGATATTCTTAAGTCACTAGAAATATCACGAGAACCTACGAGAGGATAATTAGGTAGTGCGGCTAGAACAGCCATTATCTAATGTTCGTCATTGACAGTTGTCCGGCAGCTTCTTTTCTTCGCCTGATCACTTCCATGTTCCACAAAATCTTTAACTAAACCGGTGACCTGGTGGTCTAGGGGTAAAGTGTCATAATTCTGTGCTGGCGGCCGGGGTTCAATCCTCGGTGGCAGCAAAGATTTATCTGATTACCAAACCCTTCCTTCCCCTCTGACAAGACATCTTGTGAATGTGGGGAATGCCAGGCCTCCACCGTGGTTCGGATTTCACGTTAAACTGTAGGTCCTCCATTTCATCTCACAATCACCCTACCATTACACATTAGTGTAAGTGCGTATAACCCGAACGGGTAGTAAGACGCGGTGCTAATAATAATAATAATCATAATTTAACTAAACGATAAAAAGCTCCACGTGATGGTGCGACGGTGCATTTCTCTCGGGAAAACGATCAGCGTACAATATAATAGCATTATTAACTTTTCTTCTACAGTCACTATGAATTAAAGTACTTTCAATTTTTTCGGCAATAGAATAATACTCCATAGCTCACGATTTGTTAGTTAACAATAAGCAAAATTACCACACGTTATGAAGAAACGTGTATTCTGTTAATTGTGAACGTTTATTAATAAGCATCGGAATGTGAAATTGGTATAGCTACTTAGTATGTAAATATATCAGGTACACCAAATAAACATTTCGATCAATATGAACGAACGTTTGTTTTTGTTTGTGAGAACATTTATATCGTATTTGTTTATACTCTACAGACTCTAGTAAGCGATAAATCAAAATAAAAACAGCCCCAAAAACATCATACGTATTTCTTTAATTCATTATATATCATCAAAAAGAGACATCGGATAAAATAATGTTACAGGCATAAGTCGCTTTTTAAATTTTTTGGTATAGGATTCTGCAATAAAAAATTACGAAGTCCTATTTGAAAAATAATCTTTGACATTGAGATCACCTTGAAGACGTCCACTAAGTAAAAATTAATTTATGTCGTTTTGTCAGCGTCTCAAAACCATGTGACGTTGTATGAAACATATTTTTATTAAAAGTTTTTTTAAAGATATTTCGCTGTGCCAACTTAAAGAAAAACACCCTATATACCATTCAATTTTCACAGAATAAACCTTTTAGAAACACAGATTTCCAAAAAAATACTGTCAAAATGAATTCAATTTTACTTATTTTTAGTGTAATTTTTATAGGGATGAATTATATCAATCAAATGGGGCAGATGCAGATGAAATGAGTCGATGTATGAATTAGTGAGAGTCTATCTAATACATTCTAAGTCAGATGAGGTTCTTCCTAGGACAATCGGACTGTGGGCCGGTACTCGGGAGCACGTTGTAAAGGTGTTGGTCTCACCACGTCTAGAATGTCAGTGATAATAAGTTGAGTTATAATATTTTAGTACGGCGTCATCCTACCTGTTCATCTTATATGCATATGCACTATTTAAACTAATGAGTTGGGGATTGAGGAAGGTTTAATTTAGAGGAAATATATATCCCTATTTGCATGGAGGTAGAGTGGAAAACTATTCAGGGAGAACCACCCTCAGTTTACTGGACCAGTAGCCAATATGAGCCCCTTTATCGCTATCATCAACCGTCTAGTATATCGTAGGAGTGACGCCTTAGAATATGCGGCCACTGAAGCAGGTAATTTGAGCTATAGGCCTGTCCGGTTGTACTGAGGTGGCTTTCCTACATAATTATGCAATCAACCTTCAGTGCAAATATGCATACACAAACTGTCCACTCTTTACTCTTCCTACCCTATGAATGCAAATAATGTAAATGGTATTACACGTCTAAAGAGAGGTATTTCTTTGTCATATACGAGTATTAAAATATATCTGTAGTACTAGGTTATTTAATTATTTCATTATAGTAATCGACTTTCTGGATTTTGGATACAATAATTTGACTGAAAAGAAATACATTTGCATAAAAAACACAAAGATATCTATAAAACAATACGAGTTTTTAATGTTACAAATAAACATACAAGTTTTAATAAGTTACAGCTCTCCTTATATCAGTATTTACATATATATTAATTATAAAGATTAGATTTAAGTGTTATATTTAATATAAATGTAATTGATATATCATTGTAATTTATATACAATTTTTGAGTAATATACGACTTTGGGTTGGTTTTGATTAAACATTTATTTAATAATTTAATATAAAAATACAGAAAATACTAGTTCTCATCTATGTTATAACTATATTTAAAACTAACTTCTTTATTAAGTATAATTAAATATATAATTTAATATTTTTCTTACTGTAATAATATCCTCTATCCCCAAAATAAATTTTGAGAACTTTTAAACTAGTATTTTGGAGATTATTTGAGAATATCAGGTGGACAGACAGGGTGACGAATGAAGATGTCCTAAAAGAGTTGCTGAGAATAGAACAATTTGGGATGTGATTCTTCGTTACAAAGCAAACTGGGTCGGACCCATTCTTAGGAGGAACTTCCTTTTGCACCAGACATAGAAGGAAAGGTTGAGGAAAGAGGAAATTAGGAGGAAGGAGGATTTAAATACTAGATGACTTAAAGGAAAGAAGAAAAGTCTGGGATTTAATGGAAAAGGCAAAAGACAGAGAACATTTTTTGAGTCCAAACGAAGATTATAATCTTTTTTAGATTACTTAAAAATAGTTAACGATTAATTATATATACACAAGATAAGATTTTGTGTTCAAAATATATAGTTACTAAAAACTATTATACTTCTAAATTAATTGATTACCTGTAATAAATAATTAAATAATACATAATGTTGTTTCACATATCCTCTGATAAGATGCAACTTTAGTTAGTGCATTTAACACGGTACCTGTATTCGAACCATAATAAGAATTAAAAATAGAATTTTGTTTTGTTTGTTTTTAAGACTGTAAATTAAGGTGGAGGTGTAGTTAACGCAAGTTAAGATCGGTGTTCTGACAGTGTTACAGAAAAACATTTTTTGGACAAAATAATTATAATAATTATTATAAATATATTGTTCATATGTCTTCACATGCTGAGTAGCTTATTTAAGAAAATCGGCATTATATGAGAAACTTTCTAAAGTAATAGAAAAAAATTTCATAAAATTCCAATATTCCCTTAACAGTAACAACAGAATTGTTGAGATCACCATACGAAGAAGATTCAACACTGTGTTTCTACTGGATGCAAATTAGTTTGATAATTTTTACCAAACAATTTATTGCTATCAAAACTGCAAATATACTGTCCTTAGCTCTTGTCCCTTGCATCCCCACCTTAAGGGTTTTGAAGTGAGTTTGGAGGTTGTATGGGTTGGTTGATTATCTTTGATCTAATTACTAACAAACTTTTGTTATGAAATAAATATCGTTAGGATTGCTTCCCCATTATTTCCAATACTATAAAAACAATTTTAGTAAATTTGTTGAAAGCCATTGAGTCTGCGCAAATAAATAGTAGAAACATCAAAAAAAAAATTATAGATATAAAATTATTTTAAAAGTTCCTGCATAGTGTTAATTTTAGATAATATTATTTTGTTTATTCAAAGAAAAAAAAGATTTTAGAACTCGCTTGAATCCTAGTCATAGCTCAAAGTATTCTAAATCATTTTTCAGAATTTATTAAATATATAACAACTCATTTTATATCTATCAATAAATTATCCCTCATTAATTTTTGAGTACATGTTTAGTTCCCTGGCCTTGAAAGGGTCGGTTAGGACTGAGCCAGGCTGTCAGGTATCAGAGCATGTTCTACGTTGGTAGGGTCCTCTAACCGCGGGATCTGTCCGTTATACGCGAGAAGGTGAGAATGAAAGTCGTCAAGACTCCTGGCGTAATGGCCTCCGCCCCCGCCCGACTCGTAGTACCCGTAGTCTCCCCCGCCGCCCCCATCACTGCCCCCGCCGTACTCGTGGCTGCTGGAGTGCGTGTGTGCGTGTGAGACATGCGGCGTCTTGATCACCTCATACGTCGTCTTCCCACCATCGCCGCCCCCGCCGAGGAGTTTGCCTAGACCCAGCACCACGGCCAGCACCAGGGCGATCTTGGCGACGATCAGTGCCTTGCCCGCCAGCATGGACACACCTCCCATCCCCAGCATCATCATGCCCGCCTTCATCATGGCGCCCATCATCAGCATGCCACCGTATTTCTTAATCTTCTGACGGCCTGAAGGAAAAACAAAGAGAAGTAAGTAGTACCTATGTTTGTATGAAGGGACAACTGAAAGACATTCTTCCTAGCGATACTCAAATATAAATAAGGATTTTGGTTCAAAAAAATAGTGCCTTTGACAGTCATTGCCACGACTAGTATTACCTACCTCCATTCGAAATATATTATTATTATTATTATTATAAGCACTGCGTCTTACTACCCGTTCGGGTATACGCACTTACGCTAAAAATGTGTAATTGTAGGGTGATTGTGAGATGAAATGGAGGACCTACAGTTTAACGTGGAATCCGAACCACGGTGGAGGTCTGGCATTACCCCACATTCACAAGATGTCTTGTCATAGGTGAAGGAAGGGTTTGGTAATCAGTTAAATCTGTGCCGGGACCGAGGATTGAACCCCAGACCCCCAGCACAGAAGTCTGACACCTTACCCCTAGACCGCCAGGTCACCTATTATCTCTGCCTGTAAATATGAGTGAAGAATGGCCTTAACACACGGGACGAGTCCTGGCTAGCTCAGTGGTAGAGCATTGGCTTACTAAGACAAAGGTCCCGGGTTCGATTCCCGTGTTCAGGTAATATTTTCCAATTAAAAATATAATTTGTGAATTCTCACCCCAATCATCTCATTTCAAATGTGTCATTTTAAATAGTTTATGAACTATTTAATTTATAGATAAATAATGCAAACTTAAAACGTACAATTTCTTGGATTAGTTGATAATTATATGGTTTTGAAATACAAATAAACGGTTAAATTGGTAAGAAATAGAAATGGTTGGTATCCTATTATTTAAAGACTGCTATATTCTATTTAAACTTCATAATTTAAATATGAAACATAATATTGTAATAATTTGCGTTGCCATATCTCAAAATAATTTTCACAATTAAATTTTACTAGATTTAAATATAAAAAGGATGTTGATATGCTGAGACCATGCCCGGATAATGTTATATCTGGGTTCTATGTTTTGAAGCGGTGGTGCACGTCGATGTATGGCTTTAATTACAACATTAAAAGTGTGGTATTATTTAAGCCAAAACTATAAATGGCTAGTCTAACTTTTAGTGCGTAAGAGTCAAATATATATATATTTAATCAACCTCAAGGTAAAATCCAGAGTATGTCTGCTAAAGATCAAAGCACCACTCTACTTGATCAGAGATATAAAAAGTAACCTATTCACATAATCCTCCTGGTTTCGTTAAAAATACTTAAACAATATCAAAGCTCTTTGCTGCTATTAAACATTATTAATAACATGTACCCATAATTCGGCCTCATCAATAACATAATTATATGTGTGTAGTAATTTAGTAATTTTCTAAATTTTTTTTCAATGATCCATGATATTATCTTTTCCCAATTAAATAATTATAGTTAGGTTTCACACCTTAAAATTCAGTAATATTTAAAAGCATTTCATTTTATTGAAAGTTTTAAAATAATAAATTACAATGGTGAAAAATACTACATAATTATTATGCCATGATTTAAAATGTAATTTATTCTTTTTATAAATATTATTATTATTATTATGCTATATAGCATGCGCCTTATAAACTCAGAATAGTACGAGTACATTTGCTTGAAACTACAGCTCAATTATACCTAAAATACCAACTACTTCCCTGGATATTAATGTAATTAGGAGCGACCCATGACCGATATTATATTATAATTATACTATAATTACAATCGAGAATTGAACCGAGCTCTCCTTGTAGACCTTTGTACCTTTACTTGGTAATCTAATGCATCAAATACGGACTTGTTAAATTTCAATATAGAAAGGACTGAGTGAGTGTTGTGTACAAAGGGGTAAGGTGTCGGACTTCTGTGCTGGCGACCGGGGTTCAATCCTAGGTCCCGGCACAGATTTATCTGATTACCAAACCCTTCCTTCACCTCTGACAAGACATCTTGATTCATCTCACAATCACCCTACCATTACACATTAGCGTAAGTGCGTATAACCCGAACGGGTAGTAAGACGCGGTGCTAGTAATAATGTTGTGTACAAAAACCCTTCCCAAGATATGGCTGCCTTGTCATAGCAATACGATTATCATAGTATCATGTTACTAAATATATTTCCTGTATTCATAAAGTAAGCCAAGTTAGAAAGATAGCCATTTTTGATAGGCGTTTTCAATTTTGAAAAAAAAAGGCCTCTTTTCTCGTAGTTATCTGCTTTATTTATTTCTACTTTTCTGGAGGGGTGAACATATTAACGGAGAACTGATGGCCGATATAAACCTACCTTGATTCACCAAGTCATCCCCCTGAAGCTGCCTAGAGTCCGCGAGGTACCTAGGCATGTTCAGCTGAAGGGAATGAGTCTTCAAGAACCTCACCGCACGGTCCAGAAGAAGACCGTCCAACTTATCATGACGAGACCTCGGATCCTGGGGAATCCCTTCCTCGTCCACCTCCTTCAAATGTTCACCCAGACCGCGGCCGACCTCATCCTGCGAGGTCTTCACCAAGACCATCCCGTCCGTGATGGGCAGCTGTTGCGACTGGAGCAGACGGTCGGCGAACTTGAGGGCCCTCATCTTGAGGCAAGCCAGAGTGTCTTGTGTCTGCTCGCAAGTGTGGTAGGTACGCATCACCATCCTGAGTCCTGAGGACACTGAATCCTCCGTCGAGTTGTCCGATAAAACACCGCAGATGCAACATGATATCACCACCATCAAATATTTAATATAATAAAGATACATGTTTTTCTTTCTACAGAATGTACAAGTCACGATATTTTATCTTCACTAAAACATTCAAGTTCACTGTTAATGTCTGCCACCCCCCATGCGGTTGTTGTCGGTCTGAAAACGGTGAGATGACTACTGAAGACTCATCGTGTGTCGGCACGTTTTATGAAGGACTCTCGGGGAGAGTGAAGGGCGGGTTGCTGTTATTTCCAGTCGCGGTCGTGCACAAAGGAAGAATACAAAAACGAGAGCGTTCCAGATAGGGACGTAAGGAGGGTGATAGCCGCCGGAGATTAATCTGACACTTGAAAAGGGGGTACTCTCCGGTGAGTGTTTGTGTGGAGGGTTTAACCACGTGATGCGCTGAATAGGATCGCCCCTTTCACCCGGAGAAATGTGTCTGACTGGGTATAAACGACCTTATCTTTAGCGAATTACTAAATGTGGTGTTTAGTCTTGGTGTATTTCTCTGTTACTTCTACTGTGTCTTACAGATTTTCATAGGAAGGGACTTATTGTACCACTAGAAAGCTTCATGTATGTACTCTCACGTATCCATACATCAAGTCATGTTACCTGCAGTCGACACTTTAGCTGGATACAATCAATACTTATAGAAACAATAATAAAATAGTAACATTTTATGAATTTTAACCACAAATATATATATAGCGGTTTCTGAAAAAACCTTCCTATGGAAATTGCACTACACACATTTAGATTAAATGAATTTTATTTTTTTACACTAATGGGATAGGTAGACTTTAGAGGATATGTTCCAACATTCACGTGAATCAAGTTTGTAAAGCCATTTGAGAAAATTATTTTTCTTCACTCAGCTTGGATTTGAACTTCAACCTCTCCATCACTGGGTAAACCAAACAAGATTCCACGTGGCCACAAATTTTGGAGTGTGAATTTTAAAATAAACTATAGCCATATTGATGAGAGTTCTAATAGAGGCGATAGTTTCATCTTGCTTGGTTTGCCGACAACTCAGAGACCGGGATTCGAGCCACGATGGATAAACTAAGGTGGCTCTTCCAAAAATACTTTATTTATATCTCTCCACAAATGTGGGAACATTTCTGTTGTAAGACTTTCCATTGATGTGGAGCTTAGGGTTTAAGTCCCAGTCGAGTGCAGAGAGGATTTTTTTCCTTAAACGAGCCATCACTATTTATATTTGCAAATATGGACGTATTTACATTTAACCCCACCTTTCACATCCCTATTATTTTAGGGTAGTTAAGATTAAATTAGATCCGCAATAGCCATAAAAATAAAGTTGGATAAGGTGTAAAAATTAAGGAAACGATCAAATTTAAATATTAGGTTGTAATACCAATAATCTTAAAACCATATTAACAATATAAAGGGTGACCTGACGGTCTAGGGGTAAGGTGTCAGACTTCTGTGCCGGTGGCCGGGGTTCAATCCTCGGTCCCGGCACAGATTTATCTGATTACCAAACCCTTCCTTCACCTCTGACAAGACATCTTGTGAATGTGGGGAATGCCAGGCCTCCACCGTGGTTCGGATTCCACGTTAAACTGTAGGTCCTCCATTCCATCTCACAATCACCCTACCATTACACATTAGCATAAGTGCGAATAACCCTAACGGTTAGTAAGACGCAGTGCTACTAATAGTAATGTTTCTACTGAAGTAATATTTGATTTATTTTGAACAAAACACAGTTTTGCTACAAAGCTGCAAAAATACTACCCCTAACTCACCCTCCCTTGCACCCAACTTTGAAGTCGTTTAGAGTTTACAATTAATTTGGTATCTATGACACTAATAACTACCTTAGTGTCGGAACATAACTAAACCCAAGCTATTCTTAGGGCCAGTTTCATAGTCAAATTTAGTAAGCCTCAAGTGCGGCACTACACTAAGTTCATGACGACACCTACCTATACCAAAATGGAATGGGCCAGTTTCCTATGTGAAAATGGCCTATTCCATTCGAGTTTAGGTAGGTGTCGTCTTGTACTTAGTGTAACGCCGCACTTGAGGCTTACTAAATTTGACTATGAAACTGGCCCTTACAGACAGAGTTGGTTAAGCGCCTGTTAGACCAACTAATGTAGTCTTCATCTCTGGCCGAGGAGATAAGATTCCTCCGGAATGCACTGCAGGGGTGGGGTGTTGGGGTGGGGGGTATGGGACCTACATTCTCATTTACAGTGTGAAGTTACCCATTTCCTGGGCATACGACTGTTGATGTACGTATTTATTTTGAGCTCACCTTCCCCATCCTGGGTCTATAAGTTAATTCAAGCTAAAAATAGCCCAGATGGGCCGTAATACCCTTAGTCATGTTTTATTTTATTTTATTATTATTATTATTAGCACCGTGTCTTACTACCCGTTCGGGTTATACGCACTTACGCTAATGTGTAATGGTAGGGTGATTGTGAGATGAAATGGAGGACCTACAGTTTAACGTGGAATCCGAACCACGGTGGAGGCCTGGCATTCCCCACATTCACAAGATGTCTTGTCAGAGGTGAAGGAAGGGTTTGGTAATCAGATAAATCTGTGCCGGGACCGAGGATTGAACCCCGGCC
>CABFVX010005371.1:4930-28964 GCA_902151425.1 Timema shepardi
TTTTCTCAAATTTTCGATATTCTTTTTTTTTTTCTTTCGAGATATTTTCAGATTTTGCACTCCCTAGTTCTAGACCTTTGCTGTAAATTAAATAATTACTTTTTTTTTTTCACTTGTTGATGAATTTACTGTACTGCAACTTATACGTACACATAAATAGAGCAAATAAAACAATCACTAAAGATAGTTTATAATCCACTAAATCACAGATGTTGATATAAAGATGTGCGTGCGGTGTTTGTGATGAAACTAAGTCCAGCAGCGTCATAACAGCGAGGGAGCTGTCGGATATAGTCTCGTCGTACGAGTGAAGCGTCAGAAAGCGAGGTATGCCCTTATCAGGTTCCACGTCTTCCTTTCTTTTTTAAATAATGTAAATAGGACAGAAGGGCAGGGCCTACACACTTACCAGAGAACTGTACGCCTCAATGTTCCCAACAAAACACACAGGTAGGTAACTCTCGAGGTACATCAGCCCCGTCTTCAGCAGAGGAGTGAAACACAGACCGGACCAGGGCAGCAAGTGGTCTTTCTATCCTCCTAGCAATGTTTAATATAAAACAACCGTTTGGTGCCTTTTTTTTAATTGTCATATTGTTGTCATCTTGTATTTTGATAAGTCCGATTGAAGTAAGTTTATTTAAAAAACAAAAAGAAAACATCTTAAATGTTTATTTTTGAGTTTAGGACCCCACAAGCTGTGCGGGACAGAACGTTATATCGGGTTTTATTGAAACAAACATTTTAGTGTTATTCATAAGTAAAAAAGTATGTTTGGTTCTTTTAAATATTTCATGTTATTCTTATTATTTAATTTTGTGTGTGTTTATTATTTTCAAAAATGGCAACTGGAACCAGTTAGTTGTGGACAGATTCTAGAATTCAAAGGTGGGGTTTATTTTTTCTGTGGGGTTGGTACACTTGTTAACACAATACACTGGAAATATAACAAGTTCTTTGAAAGTGTACTGTTTCCTTATTTCATGCTGTAGTTATCGCCTACGTCATTGGATAGTTAATAAAACTGTCCTTTTATGTTATAACTCCATGTTACATAATTTGGTCTTATCCAATGTAAATTGTTTTAGTCCATGTTAATAAAACTGCAATAGTATAAACTTGCTTAGATATTGATCGAAATAATTCGTTCGATTTGTGTAATATTTTCTAAAGCATTTGTGAAAGATGAAATTTAAACAAAACCTAAAATTCCGTTTACTAATATTATCTCCAGTTCTGACAGTTAAAACACCTCCTGTAACGTTATGATTCCTTTATAACTCTTAATTTGGTTATTAATAAATTAATTTATCTTTCCATATTATTTAATTCCCATTGTTTATTGATTATTTAGCCAACCCAACCTCTACCTCTTTCCTTCCACCATTCTTATCCTCTCACTTGCACACCTTGTTATCTGATCCTTCCATCTCTTTCCTGGTCTCTCTTGCGATCTTTTCCCATCCTCGTTACATGGCCATACCGTCTGAGCCTAACTTGTGTTGCAGTAATAATGTCCAAGCCAAGTCACGGGATGTTTGTGCCGACTTGCGGGTATTTTACTGATAACTCTTGGTACTGTGCTCAATAACAGGATATAGAGGGATCATTCTGACCACTCCGTTAACGCAGGATAACATGTTGTAATGATATCGATTTTCCTGTCTTTGTTAATATTTGAGATCATATTTTTGAGTAAATATTATCATATTTCTTCTTTTCAGTTAATATAAAGTAAACTACGGCCATGTTTCTTTTTTTTTTTTTTGTTTGGCTGCACGTGTCAGAAGCATGGTTTATTTCCGGGTTGTATTGCGCGGTAATTAATAACAGGTGCAGATTAAAGCCGTATGCATTTTTTAGTTTTCGCGCTCGTAGAAAATAACCCCTTTGGTTGATGGAAAGAAATCAAGTAGTGATCTGGGTTCGAGATTAAGAAACTACGGGGTTCACAGTCCTCGGCTAAGAAAGACGCTAGTCTTGTAGAAGGTCTCCCACGCTTGGGTGTCTAATGGAGTAGACGTGTTTAGGACGATCATATCTAAATGTATGAATATATGGGCACACGGTCTATTTAATGTATATTATGTACAATGTTTACATGTTTGACAAAACTGGCTCAACTGTAAATTTAAATTCATGTGAAAATAATCAAACACTGAATCATCTGAAGTATTTGGAAGTTTTTAGTATCTCTAAGATAGCACCCATTCGTATAAAAAGAGATTGAAGAAGATAGTAAGTAAGGAGAGAAGGGCTGACGTTTCGATTGGCACCCAACGCGTGACGTTACACTGTATTTCAGGATCTACCTCAGTTTCTAACCATTCCGGGCAACCGGCAGGACATTGCTCTCGTTCTCTTTTGAGTCATTCAAATCCCATAGTTGAACATTCTTTAATAAAACTGTTTATAATGAGTTATATAATTACTTGGAGCATTTATTCCCCACAATCTTCATTCTTCACGTTTCAAAGTATAATATCAAGCTCTGGAAATGAGTTGGATATCTGTACACGTAAGAGTGATGAACCAGGAGTCTCCAGCCAAGGGGGGAGAATGTTGAGAGTTCTAACCCCCTTTGAAGTAACCGAAGGCCCTGAAAAACCACAGGTAAGGTGAGGCATTATGGTACTTGGTTTAATAATATGGGGTGAGGTGTCGGACTCCTATGTTGGAGGTCTGGGGTTCAATCCTCGCTCCTGACAACAATTTATCTGATTGCCAAACCCTTCCTACAAGACTTGTATTAATCACTATATTGATCTAGTTCTATCCAGTCCACCTCATTACACCCTATCCCTATCTTGAGTTCTATCCATTCCATCTCATCACACCCTATCCTTATCTTGAGCTAGTTCTATCCATTACACTTCCCCTTACCACTAAGAATTATTGAGCCACCTGTTTAGGAAGATGGCTTTTAGACAAAGGCCCTGGCCTTTGATTAGAGAATGGAAAGTGGCTTTTGAGGTCAACAACTACAGCAGTTGACATAACTTAGATAAATCTGGTCTCAAACAACATTTGGTTTGGCCCTATGTTTCTAAAATTATATGATTATTGGCCTGGTGTTTAGGTGTTTGCTTCAAAATTAATTGGACTAAGTCGTAGATAGCTTTTACACTTGCCCTTAAATTGTAAACGCGCAAAATGGTTACTAATATTCGAGTATGAACACAAGACTCTTAGAGTTAAATGTTCACAACACGAGCTCCATAATATATAATTTAAAAAGGGCTTGATTTTTATGCAAAAAAAAAAGAAGCCTAGTTTAGTTCGTTATTGAACGTTTAGTCTATGTAAAATACGATAATTCAAATGCCATCTGCGTTCTCTTTATTTCGTGTTTGATAGATGGACAAGGGAATGAAATAAGATAAGTTCCACTCACAATATGGCGGAGTTTGCAGACGAAGGAGATAGGTACGCGCCTAGAAGTATAGATTTATATTAGTAAGAAAAACTATTTAAAAAGAGAATGGTATAGATAAAACACGTTTAAAGGATTTGGTTACAGTTGATGAAGTAAATAATATCAATGATCAAATTAAAACGTTACTAGAATTCAAATAAGTCTTTTTAAATAAAATTCAACTCCTTAAAATATTTCTCTTTGTATTTATACTTAAATCCAAAACATTCTCCAAGGAATGTTTAAGCCAGCTTTGCCAACTGTATGATCTGGAATTCTGAATTCAATCCCTACTATAATTTCAGCATCTGTGCAATCCAATATTGTAGATATATTATTATCCTAAAAGTAATATTCTGGGACTCTTATACAAACCAACTATAAATCATAAAATGTACTAATTCTTAATATATCATAAAATTAGGTGAACTGATCAAAATGTCGGTCCTAATAGCTTATATTTTCATTTGTTTTCCCAAGCACCTGTTTAATTTTTTCATATTGCCGGGCAAAATACAATTCATTTCAGGTCCGTGTACTATCGCTAGACCGTTGGCAACCCTGGTTAATTATATAAATACATATATAAAAAAGAATGGCATGGTTTTCTTATCTGTGTGCAGTGTCTGACATTTCTATTGATCTCTAATGAATCTACAATTAATTTGAAGAAATGACACTGGTGTCTTATTTTTTGCATTGATTAATCAATCACATCGTCGTTTGATCGATGATGCCTTCCTTGAGGAAGAAAGTCGCGGGGTTTATTCGTCAACTTTCGGTCAGTAACCAAGCCGATAATGTCATCGCCGAGAAAGAGGAACCCTCAGGGTCAACTTCAGGTTGTTTCATTCAGCGATACCTCAGCGGGCAAGTAATCTTGACCTACTAAAATACCTCTGACATCATTATTGTGTTGTAGCTATGCTCGACTTCCCAGGCCTTGTCCATTGTTGGGACTTTGGGGGAAATTGCACCACATCGTGTGTTCTCGCTTTAAACCTTTGTTTTTAAACAATAACAAATATCTGGGGCTCTGCCCAGAAGAGATGTACTTTTAAAATGTTTATTTAATGTGAATCACACAATTAGGTATGTAAATAAGGTCAAGCCAGGGGAGATTGACTCTAGAAAGACCTGAAACCAATGGTTGGTGGTTGATGGTTTCAAGACCTCAAAGGCGGACGTGCTGTCTCTAATATTCATTAAGTAAAGTGAAGTGAAGCAAATCACAACCATTTTTTCACCTAAGCTACCAGTGTGTGTAATATCCTTAGGCCTACCTCAAAAAAATAAAAATAAAATCTTACAGTAATGTCTTGCTAACCTCAAAACCGCCGAAACCCCCTTAAAATCAAGGCAGGCGCAAACACTAATTTAATTAACTGAAAAGCCACACTGATAATACGAGGTATCTTACACGGTACATTAGAGTAGTTTTAGTAACTCTTGTCTGTCAGGTTGGTACTACAAGTATACTGAGATATTGTACCGGTATTCAAACATTTATAAATAAGGTTACGTAACTAATAGGCCTATTTGTTTGGTTGGTATACCTGGGGGGGCTGCGAAGTAGTAGTAGGTCCTAGCGAGTGTTTGTGACACACATCTAGACAGAAGTTGACCCAAACTGTCAGGGGAACATGCCTTTCTTCCTGTTCCCCTATCTTACTTATCTCTGATCTAGACTAAAACACACACTTTTTGTTCCAAGAGACAAACGTGCTAAAGAAACAGTCCTGTACATGCAAAGACGACGGAATTCTTTATAAATATGGTTTTAGGGGAAATTTTATATCTTTTACCACGTATGTATACAAAACCAAAAGCATGCTACCAATGTTACAACACTAATAGGCCTACTGTAAAATAATTCCCAATTTAAAACAATTCAAGGACTCATCTTAAATAGGAGGAGGTTTATGTTCAGAACATAAATAGGCTATTAAAAATAAAAAGTTAACATCTTTATTATTATAAGCTACAGTAGCCCCATGGCTTCTTTGGTGCTGACTGACAACTTTGAAACGTTACAAGACCAAATTATGTATCCCTACGCCGAACCAAATGATTTGCAAAAACATGTGTTTAGCAGCTGTCACTTCTAACAGTCAAAATTTAGGTATATACCTAAATGTTAGCTGTCAGAAGTCAGCTGTGAGCTGTCAGTCAGCACCAAAGAAGCCATGGGGCATACTGTACCTCCAACCAAACCTAACCTTCCAGACGTCAACACATTTTTTATATAACATTCCAAGACCCTGAAATATCCTGCGCTAAAATACCATATTTTAATTATTTAAACTATCAACAATTAGTTTACAATATTAGTGTTATCATTGCAAATTTGCTTTTGCTGTTGTGTCGGCCTTTTAATATAACATTTATAATAAGATTAAAGAATACCGCCCTCTTTGCGTACCATTCCCAAGAACATTTCTCACCTTAACACATTTCTTTGTTTAAAAAAATAGCTTGACTAAATAATCTGAGGCCTTAGCTTTGTTGGTTGGTCATTGCCTACTAATTGAATGTCTTGGGTTTGATTCCCGTTGAGACCCGAGCACTTTTAACTTTAGTCCGAGCATAACTTGAGACAAACAGGCCCACCCAACTATTTACTCGACAAACTGCCATGTGAACCAGCAACGCCTCGATCATTTATACTTGTTTTACTACAGTACTAGTTAAATGTTGCCCTTGTTGCCATTATATGAGAGAATATAGGCTATATCGTTATCTCAACCACAAATTAAGGTGTACTGGTGGTCTAGGGGTAAGGTGTCAGACTTCTATACTGGCGGCCGGGGTTCAATCCTCGGTCCCGGCACAGATTTATCTGATTACCAAACCCTTCCTTCACCTCTGACAAGACATCTTGTGAATGTGGGGAATGCCAGGCCTCCACCGTGGTTCGGATCCCACGTTAAACTGTAGGTCCTCCATTTCATCTCACAATCACCCTACCATTGCTCATTAGCGTAAGTGCGTATAACCCGAACGGATAGTAAGACGCGGTGCTAATAATAATAACAACAAATTCTCCCCTCCAGTCATGACGTGCGACAATCTGAGCCTATCATCGTACACGGACGCAACCCCCACGAGCTTCCCCGCAAGGCCCTGGGCTCTTTGCTACTGGGACCTCACTCAGTGTTTGCGGCAGTGACGGGCCCGGACGGAGGACTGACGACTGTCAATCAGCGCCAAAGGCACTTGTCAACAAGTGACCCAGATGTGGACTATATTGATATCCTGGAGCATCAGGCCGAACAAGGGCGTAACGCAGGTAGGCTGTCGCGCTAGCACATCTAGTATTTACCAACTCATTAGGTTAAGAGTGACTCCAGACTTATTAACCAGCAATGTGAGTCCAGCGTTCAGCACTTAGGAATCTGACCTGGTTTAAAAACTGGCTGAGTGAACGTAGGGTACGGTATCTAGCTTCTCTTTATCAGAATGCTGGTGCATTCCATCATGACTGCCCTTTTCATCTTAATCTTAAATACCATCTAATGTGATCCACCTCGGTGGCGTAGTTAGCTAACGCACTAGTTGTGATGAGCTAGACTGCTGGAGGCAAGGAGATCGAGGTTCGAATCTTGTTTGGGTAAACTGGGGGTGGTTTTCCTAAATGGTTTTCCACCCTCCCTCCACGCAAATGCGGGTTCCCTTCCTCTAAATTCAATATTCTCGATTCCTAACCCTTTTAATCGTAATTACTACTTGTGCATACAACCTGATCTAATTTGATGTGTTTTAAACAACCAAAGCCCAGCCCATTGGTTTCTCACTAAACGAGGTCATCTTGCTTCTAAGCTCCGATAGCTTCATACTACATGTTGATAAACTGGTGTCCTGGGCTCTGGTTGATGATGTTAGGATAAGCCACAACTAAGCATCATAATAACTCTGTAAAACGAAACTAACCTTTTTTAGTGTTAAATAAAGCTGTGTACATAATTAAACATTAAATAGCTTTGTGATAGATCTCAAATGAATCAGCCTGATAAAACCTTGAACCTTTGCATGTACACTCGAAAGACACAAAACACTCTAAGAGTTGCGCTCGTGCATTTAAAAAAAATAGAACCCATAACACAACGACAGATGGACGCACAACGAGATTTTCAAATTGTTGTTGCTTGCTTTGTTACCTAACGTAAGAGAAGAAAAAGTTTGTGTATCTTTGAGTGTACATTGCATGGGTTATAAAACATTGACTAACAAACAGTCTCGCCACCGCGCGGGGGGAGACTGATACGATACAGACAGCCACTTTACTGACGCTGGGCTTGTGATAAACAACCCTTCACAGCGTAACTAGGACTAAAATGAGTTGAAGTAAAACTAATAAACTTACAACTTAACAAACTTCTCCCAGTATTTTGTGGATGGACTGGAGGTTGTAGTGTTTATTAAAAGTACCTAACAAACTTCTCCCAGTATTTTGTGGATGGACTGGAGGTTGTAGTGTTTATTAAAAGTACCTGTCACCATCTTTAGACGTTTCACACGTCTTCACATCTTGTCTGTACCACTGGCGGCAATATTGTATCAGTCTCGCCCGCTTGACGACTGTCAACTGTCCATGTCACACTGTTTACTAACCCCACTTGTCTTGTCCGCTGTAACCGAGACTGCTTGGTGATGGGTTTTCTTCTCCCCCTCTCCTCCCCCCTCCGCGGGGCCCAACAGTGTCCTCCGCCGGCGGTGGCTGCGTCTTCAGCCCGGGCTATGACCGCTGGTTCACAGTCCGGCCACCGGCGCGGCCCCTCGACAACTCTGTCATGCACATCCGGGCCGCCGGCGCGGTGTTCAGCGTGGGTAAGAGGTCGGTGCACACCAGTGTGTCGGACCTGCCCTTCGCGGTGTCCCTGGACGCCGGCTCCCGAGGGAAGAACGCCAGCCTGGACTTTGAGCTGGACGGGAACTACGACAACAACAACCTCCCCCCCTCCGCCCACGATTACTCCACTTTCAATTTTTCAGGTGTCTCTGACGGCGTTGGGGCTGGTGGTGGGGTGTATTTGAGAGGGGTAACGGTGGGGAGTGCGACGTACGGCTGCAATACAGCACGTCGGTGCGACGACAACGACGCGTTCTTGCCCCCCGCAGCGAACAACCGGGACAAAGAGAGTCGTGTGTTTGTGGACGAGAGGGAGTTGGGGCCGGCGGACGTCCTCTGCTCGGACCTGACGCCGGTCGAACTCAACGGTAACGGCGGTGTGACCGAGGAGGTTGTTATCGACGAGTATCTTGTGATACCACCTCCGGCGGAATATGCCGGCGGCAACCTCGCGGACAATGATGCGGCGGGGTTTACGCCGATAAGGAAGTCAAAGAGCGCTCCGCCCCCCCTGTCGGCTCGGGAGGCCAGTATGGGTCTGGGACAGAGGCTGGGTGAGTTTGGAGGACCCCAGTGAAGTAATGCATGTCTTGTTTCTCGCATGCACCCTCACATCCTCACATCCTTGCTCGGCAGTAGCGGTACGAAGAGTGGATAATGTCCAGTATTGTAACAAACACTTGGGAGATGAATCAGTCCTCGGCATCATGTTTGTTACAATATCTTCTTGTTGATTGTTTCACACATTTGTTCATTGATATTATTGTTAATGTGTTGTTTTATTTTTTCCCACATAGAGGCTCGTTATTAGAGCATGGCTAGTGGTGTAGACGTGCTGTAAGTATGTACACTTGAATATCTAGTACTTAGTTAGTTCTAGCTACTATAGCGCGCGCATGTGCTGAGTTATGTATGTTACATGATTATAAAACCTTAAAAATTAGGATTTCTTGAACCCAGTTTTTAAATGTTAACCTCAATTTTTTTGGCCCCAGCTCTGATTGGTCAACATTCACATCAGTCGTTCTCCATACGTTTGACCTCACATTAAAAACTGTACTGTGATATGGTCTTGTAAACTACGTCTACATTCTACCGATAGCGCAGTCACCGGTCGGGTCTGTTTGTAACATCTCCTCTTTCCTCTACACCCCCTGGAGCCACCTGTCCTCCACTACCCCCTCAATTCCTCTCACCCTCTCTCTCAGTTTTCAAATTAAATTATATTCCTTAACTCAGCTACTGTCAGAGCTAGTAATTGAGATATTGAAAATCACGATATTAAGATTTATTCTCTCTCGATACAAATACGAATGAAGGAACTGAGTTTGGCATCCTTAGTTAAAATTAATAAACCGTGTTACTGTAGAATAATTTGGTCACAAAAACGGGCACGGCTTTGTTTTCACAAACGACACCTCCTCTGACGGCGGGAGAAGTTATCTGCCACCAATAAAATATAGTGCTCAAAACATAAATTTTCTTAAATTGATAAAAATTAGTCAATTTAATCGTTTTGTAATGAAAACTCTAAACAGTGCACCACTAAAATACCAATTTAATCATTGAAGTTTTTACCCACTTTGAATAAAACATTAAAATGTTTATAAAAGTATCAGTCAATATTTTTTTTCCTTCACAAACTCACAGTACTTTTGTTTCTAGATTGGCCAGACTATTTCTTCCTCTTAAGCCACTTTGTTGTAAGTACGGTAGTTTTATGTAACAATAAATACTGGCACAAATAAATAACACATTTCCATGGTGTGTACATGGTTAACGAGCCATCAGTTTGCATGAATCGATTTGTTATCGGTCTGGCACCTAGCTCATTCTGTAGGGTGACGTGTCTGTCGACTGAGCTGAAGGTCCCAGGTTCAATTCTCGGCATGGTCTAAAAATGTATCATTGGGGAAATGCGGGTTTCCCATTTCACAGTGATGAATCAACAGTCGGGGGGGCTGGGTGTTGTGTCTGTTACGGATCTATAATTTAGTTTGTAAGTTGTGTGCTAATATAAAGTGCATGTTAAATACCTCCAATAAATGATTGGTTATTAAAATATTGTAAAGTTGTCCTTGGCCAGTTGTGTTTAAATACAGGGTGTCCCAAATAAAACCGGCTCCAAACGCACAGTTGGAAATGAGTAATGAGCGCCACCAGCCACTATGCGTAGTTCCGCGCTCGACGACTAGAAAATGTTTATTTATCGAAACTATGCACAGCGGCTGGTGACGCTCATTTCCAACACAAACTTTGAAATACTGTGCGTTTGTGGACAGTTTTATTTGAGATACCCTGTATTTAATAATCAATAAACATTTTATATAACCTTTGCTTATTTTACTCGGGCAAAATTTGCTAATGTACAAAAAAATTACAGCTCATCAAATTAAAACATTTACACTGATATTTGTTTGCTAATGCATGACTTTACTTGTAGGGCCTTTGGTTCATATCTTGACCGAGGAATATAGCACTGATCCAGGCTGCACATACAAGGTCCTGTCAACACCTACACATTGTATTCGTAACTGACAAGAGCGCGCGTGTGTCCTTTAGAGAGCGCACACTCGGCCGGCAGCGGACCGCGACTGGGGGAGATTGCCGGTGTGTCGGACTGGTCGCGCACTCACCAAAGAGCGTACGGGGCGGCCACGACGCTCTACGAAAGGCACCCCCTGACCCAGGAGAACGCCGGTAACCCCATCGCTGACTGCTTCGCGGTGGTGGCGCGCCGCAACTCGGCGATTCTGGCGATAGCCGACGGCGTCAACTGGGGCGAGAAGGCGTGCGTCGCGGCGAGGAGTGCCATCCACGGGTGCGTGGACTACCTCAACAAGGCGATGTTCAGCGGCGCGGCGAGCACCACTCCCGTCACCAACACCACGGTATGTCAACTACCGCGCCGTCAAAGGTGGGAGCACAATTTATGTTCCGTGAGAGCTATCTGGGAACTTGTTTGCATTAAACTGGCTGAGCCATCTAGTATGAGTCGCACCGTGGAGTGAATCATCAGCTTAGTCGATTCCGTTTCCTGCCACTGAGCGCTAACGGCCACAGATTATTGCTCTGTCGAGATTTTTTATAAAGTTGTGATAGTTTAGTGTGTTCAAACTTAATGTGATGTATTTTCTTTTGTTCGAAATACCCCAGTGGGGATTACTGTTGTAATACTGACTGATTGACTGACTGATTGACCGACGATTTCAAGTAGACTTTTATTAGCCTGAATACCCACCTCAGTGGCGTAGTTGGCTAAAGTGCTTGTCGCGTTGAGCTCGACTGCTGAGGACGGGGAGATCGAGGTTCGAATCTCGGTCGAGTGAACTGGGGGTGGTTTTTCCTAAATGGTTTTCCAACTCTCCTTTCACACAAATGCGGGTTCACTTCCTCTAATTAAACCTTCCCAATTCCTGATCCATTAGAGTAATTAGTACTTAAAGCGTATAACCTGAACGGGTAGTAAGACGCGGTACTAAATATTATTTTTATTATTATTATCAATAGCCATAATAATTATCATCATCGACCATTTCCAGCCTGTGGCTGGGTCAGTTTAGTAACATGTCTCAGTCTTCCTCTGTCCTTCCTCCATTCCTCTCCTCTCACTGTTGGTTCATAACACGACATCGACTGGCGCAGGAGGTGTTTGTGGCGCTCCTCCGCTCGTTCCACGCAGCTCACAATCTCATCCTGCAAGAGGACGGGATGCTCACCACGCTCACCACAGCGGTGGTGTTGCCGCTCATAATCCTCTGAGCGCTACGTCGTGTGCGTGTGCAACGTAGGGGACAGTCTGGCGTACGTCTATAGCGCCACGCATGGCGTGCGGGAGATCACTAAGGGTGAGTTAGGGTGTGAACCCTTGAATCACACGAATCCTAAAGGATATTCGAGATCCGAGGATTCAAACAAAATTTGAATTAAAGACTCAAATCTTAAATATCATTTCTTCAAATTAAATTGGTTTTAGTGCCCTAATGCTGCTTATTGGTGGCTCAGAACTTTTTATAATCACAGAATGAATTAACAACCAAAAACCCGCCTCGGTGGCGTAGTTGGCTAACGCGCTTGTCGTGTTGAAGCTCGACTGCTGAGGACGGGGAGATCGGGGTTCGAATCTCGGTCAGGTGAAATGGGGGTGGTTTTTCCTAAATGGTTTTCCACTCTCCCTCCACGCAAATGCGGGTTCACTTCCTCTAATTCAACCTTCCCAATCCCTAATACATTAGAGTAATTAGTAATTAAAGCGTATAACCCGAATGGGTAGTAAGACGCGGTGCTAAATAATAATAATAAACAACCAAAACCCAGACCAGTAATTTATCACTTTACTGAAAGTTATAATCAATGGATTCTAAGAAACTATGTTAACATTTAGTTACTATTTGTATTTTATAACATTATATCATTATATTATATTTCCTCTCAGGTTCATAATTTATTCCCAAGATTTGTAAAATAGTGGGTTCAGCACGAGTCCAGCTCGTGAAGGTGTTGATGTTTGTGTGCGCAGGCTCCCACGACATCCACTGCATGCGCGACATGCGTGACGCACTGGGAGCCCTGGGTCCGGTGGACGGCCAGAACCCCGAACTGAACAACCTGACGTGTTCCCTCACCGAGGTGGAGAGTGGCGACATCGTCTTCCTCACTTCGGACGGAGTGTCGGACAACTTTGACCCGGTGGTGGGCAAGTTTGCCGTGCTGCCCCCCTCCCAGAGCGAGGGGGAGGGCTTTCGGGGCAACACCAAGACACGTGAGTGGTGGCACATCCCCCCTCTGGGGTAAGGACGTCGAACTCGATGTCTTAATATCACATTTTTCAATAACTCTATTTGTGGCTCTATAATCCTATTCCGTTAGAATGTCCGCTTCCTCCGTTTGTATTTTATATTATTTGTTCCTCTTACACGCTCCTGTAACAATATTGCGTGTGTGGGCTACATCTCTTGTAACCCAGTAACAGAAAGATCAACCAGTACTGATGTACTGTGGTCCAGGGGATGTACTTCCTCTCTGTGGAGGGAGATAGTGATAGTGAGTATGAGGGAGATAGTGATAGTGAGTATGAGGGAGATATGATAGTGAGTATGAGGGAGATATGATAGTGGGTATGAGGGAGATATGATAGTGGGTATGAGGGAGATATGATAGTGGGTATGAGGGAGATATGATAGTGAGTATGAGGGAGATATGATAGTGGGTATGAGGGAGATATGATAGTGGGTATGAGGGAGATAGTGAGTATGAGTGGAAACACCTAAACATAACTTAAGCCTAATTAACCAAACCCTGGTGACCATCGGGTACATTCCGCTTAAGGGGAAAATACCCAAGATAATAGTCTTGAATCAAACCCGGGACTTCTAGCCAGGTGCACTGACTGACCACTGCCCCACGGGGCCGGTTTACATGTTTCTATCTAAGTGGTCTATATTATTTCTTACAAATTTCGTTTTCTTTCCCGTTTGTGTTTTTTTGGTTCCTTCTTTTGGGAAGTTGTGTTGCGGGTCTCCCTCTCCCCCTTGACGAGTTCTGATATCTAGCGTAGAATGGAACCTAGGTCAGAGGATTGTCCAGTGGCAGCAGTGTAAAGTGGGAACTGTCTTCTTTCTTTCTTTCTTGTATCACCTTCAATGTATAACTAGCGCTAAATAATAACTCTAATTCAAAATTAGGTGGGGCCCATCTTTAGAAAATATTAATTCCGCCCTCGTTAAGATTGAAACTGGCGACCCTTAGAGGTGGGTAGGATTTCGTTATTTAGTAAAATAAATACTTTGTGGCAAACACGATCCTTTTTGTTGTCTGAAGGATGTGTTGGGCCCCGTAGGGGACAGTTTCAGGCCAGGCGGTGTGCTCCGATCACCCGGGGACTCCCTCAACCCCCACAACTCATCACTGCCGACAGTCCAGGCCTACCAGCGCCACGAGCTGTCCCTCCTCCGCATGGATGATCTGCTGAAACACGGCGTGTCTGGCCAAGGGCCCCCGGTCGGGGACGCTCAGTCGCTTTGCGAGCTTCTCCTAGACTTCTCGACTCGACTGACGGCCGCCAAGAGGCACATCCTGGAGGACCCTGACCTCTACTACACCGTCAACCCCGGCTCAGAGCAGGTACTAGTTGCACACAATAATGAGGAGTCACTTGAAAAATGAAATAGCGGCGCCAGTCTAGAAAACTGAAAGGGGTTCCTTGTGCTGACCACATGACACCCTCTAACCACAGACGTTAGCACTCTCTTTGCAAACATGCGGCAGCTGGCGTGGCTTACCTGTCTTTGGACTGTGGTTGTGTTTCCCGCAGGTAACCGAACTGTCCCGCACAGAGCAGCGCACTCGCAGAAAGAGGGTGTGTGAGAAGCTGGTGATGGTCCCCGGTAAGTTGGACCACGCTACGGTGGTGGCCTACACTGTCGGAGAGTACAAAGGAGGGCATAGCCCCAGGGACGGGAGGACAAACCATTCTGACGAGCTGCTGCTAGAGACAGTGTTGTAGTGGCTCACCGTTGTTTATCAACAGCCGAGATGGCCGGTGCACACCCGCACAGAGAGTAACGGAGATTTGATACTCTTTCACTTAACAAATATATTTATTGTCGTGTATATTATATTTATTAGTATTCTCTGAGTTTGTGACGAGCGTCAAAAAACGTAGCTTTCCCGTCTTTTTAAATTCAGACATTTGCATTTACTTTTCGTTGGCTCGCTCTAGAATAATAATGTTCGTAATAGAATATTGCGTTCTTCTCCCTATTGAACTAAGGCACACTGTCGTAGTGGTAGACTGATTACCACGCCATCACATTATCTAGAGCTACGCGTGTCGGTTATTGGTACAGTGCGTCATGCGGATACCTCTCCCATGTGTCCGATACCATATCCAAATTATTTTCTCAGAAACCTCTTTCTCTTTTTAGTCGCAAACAACTTTCTATGTTAAAAGTAAGAAGGGTTAACTAATCTTGATGGTTTGAATTGATATCCAAGTCTAGTAAGGATAGTAAACATGACAGGCGCACAATCGCGCCTTTGACACGCGCAATATTCATTTAGGTTTGTGTTGGTAAGATTGCTATCACTATGCTCTTTCTTCCTTCCTGTCTAGCGATTGGTCAGGATCTTTTTTTCCACGCTTTGTTTTTATTAGGAGAGATTTTATTAGTGAAGTCCAATTTTCATAGAAAGAACCTTATGTGACGTACAGAAAAGTTACTAGATCTATTTTCATGTATTCATACTTCAAGTCATTTGATCCACACTCATCACTTTTGAGACATGTAAAGCAATAGTAAAATGTTCACGATGTTGTATTTTATAAATGAGCCTTCGTATGGAAATCGGACTGTAGCTGTGTTTGTCTCTTTCCAGCATCATCCTATCTTTGTTTATCATTTAAGGATAATAACGCTACATGTGACGTGATAGTCAAGGGGTAGTTAGGTTAGGAACAACACTAGGTTGTCTATACGCTCAGGGGAATCCTGTCACAACGAACCTTCTTTGTTAGACTGACAAATATTCTTCAGTATTACATAATGATGTTTCCTTCTTACTGTGTCTGTCTCACTTGCTCAGATCTTTCCCTTTTTTATTTATTATTATCATTATTATTATTATTATTATTATTATTATTCTTAGCACCGCGTCTTACTACCCGTTCGGGTTGTACGCACTCACGCTAATGTGTAATGGTAGGGTGATTGTGAGATGAAATGGAGGAATGTCAGAGGTGAAGGAAGGGTTTGGTAATCAGATAAATCTGTGCCGGGACCGAGGATTGAACCCCGGACCTCCAGTACAGAAGTCTTACATCTTACCCCCCTAGACCGCCAGGTCACCCCCCCTTTTTTATTTACATTTTAAAACTATGACATTAAAAAATAATAATTGGGAAATAATTTAATCAACATCATCAACTATTTTGAGCCTGTAACCGAGGCAGTTTAGTAAAATGCCTTCATCTCCGTATCTCTTTCCACCATTTTTCTCCTCTCACTTGCACACTTGCTGTTATCTGATTCTCCCTCCCATCTCTTTCTTAGTCTTCTTTGCAGTATTCGCCCCACATACTTCTCCATCATTCTCTTTACGATTATTTTATTTTCTATCTTCATAACTTGTCCAGCAGATTAATGGTTGGAATTAAGAAACAAAAACCCACTTTGGGAAAGAAGTAAACAAATGCACACAGCCTTTATTCTATCTTCTTTATTGGAAAAATGTCGGAATCAATATTCTGGCTTTTATTGAATACAAAGAAGCACAAAAAAAATGTGATCTCTACAGATGTACACAAAATATTTGTAAATGTTTTACCGTACATATTTTCATAGTTAATATTATGTCATAATACACAGATTCCAGTCAGAAATACACGGTAGAAATTGTGCGCTTACTATTATATGGTATTTGTCATGGATTGACTAAACTTTGTAGCAAATTCAAAAAAATAGTTAAAATCTTATTTATAAAATATTGATTTTAAACATTTCTATAAGCACAAAGTCTTGAAGTAGAATACTATTTTTCTTGAGTTTTCAGGACTAGATATTTCTATTGTCTTCCCAATAGTTTCCAGATGTTGCAACTCAAACCGATGCCTTTTTTCGCCTTTCGATACATTTGTCATTTACAGACCTAACTGTCGTAAGTAACACATTTGTAACTAAAATAAACACGATACTTGTAAAAAGGATAAGCACACACATCATCAGACAGTGACGAGGCACTAACGTCACGTCGCTAAGGTGTCGTCACGTCGCGAAGGTGTCGTATCGGCGATGCAAGCTACAATTTAAAACAGTCGTAAGTACGGCTACAATTTGTTAAACACTATGGCAAGTATTATCTTAATGTAAACAAAAATATCAAATATTTCTAAAATTTAAACTTATCACAAGTCAACTTAAACAAACTATTAAACTTTTTTTTAATATATGAATATACGAGGTTTTATTTGTTTGAGCTATTTAACGTGCACTTTCTGAACCGACTGTTTTTTTTTTATCAAGGCACGAGAATTTCTATGAGCGAGAGGGAAAGAGCCTTAACAATTTTGCCGAGACAGGTAATTTCACATACATCTCAGGGTTTTTTTTACATGCCACAATCGACAGCTTTATTTCCCCTCCTAAGGAAGTTGTGCTACAGATTGGTAGAGAGAAATTAGTCGACCCTGACTGGGTGTGAACCTACAAACATTAGGTCCTGAGACGAGCACTTAACCCCAAACATCACCGAGGGTTGAGAAAGTTTCATTAGTTACCAATCTCCTCCATCTCATTGCCACCCGACATTCTAGCGTCGAACAAACGGAATAGACTTTGTGCGCTCCTGACTTGCGAAATTATCTCTAGTTGATATTTTAATAAAATAGCTTGCGCATATTGACAGATATATGGCTCATATAAACTTGCCATGTGGGATCAAACCGTCGTTAGAAGTTGTAACATCTGGTAAAAGTTTGGCCAACTTTGTGATAGAGTCTTCACTTTTATTGCGTCATCACGGGGCTTTTCCAAAATTGGACATAAGCCACTCTTTCGTTGATTACTGACTGTACAGGTTTCTATTATTTCTCTGTCATAATAAAGCTGTATTTATAATATGTATATACTAACTGCACAAGTACAGTAAATAATAAGCACAATTTTATAACCAAGCACGTCCGCGTGAACAACTTCTCGAGAGTCGGTCAGGCTGTTTTCTACTCTTTAGCAAAGACTAATTTGGCCGTCTTGTCATTGTCTTGTGCCTCTGTTGGTAGACTTCGTAACTTTTTGAACAAACGGACAGAAACTATAAATGGTCGGAGCTTAAGTTAACAGTTTGTTTTGGATATAAAGCTGTAATGATATTACAAATATTGCCAAAATAACGAACATGTCTCTATATCTATTTCGCCCAACCACGCAGGTTGATTTTTTAATTATTATTAAATAAATTGTAAAAATATAATTGATTTAATCTTTGAGGTAACATTTTGATATATATCTGTACATTTTTAATTTAATGTTCAAATTGGATTTGTCTATAATATTTTAAGAAACAAGATTTGTTAAATTTGTGTCTGTTAATGTGTAGGAAAGTGTATTTTATGTACATATATATACAAATTGTATTGTTTTATTATTAGATTATTTTATTCAAATAAAACTAATCAATATTTTATTAGAAACATTTATGTTCTGATAATTTTATAGTTCTATTGTTTTTTTATTGTTTTTATTTTAATAGATGTACATGTAAAATATTGAATTGTCTGATTTTATGTCTGTCCGGACAACGATTGATACTATAAGAATGTTTTGCCAGGAGAGGGGATATTTGTAAGCTGTCCTCTTGCCAGTTTCTCGAGAACAAACTCAACATTGGGGCCAGGGTAGAGTTTTAACGGTTCAAACACGACCAAGATATTTTATTTTATCTCTAAAATTTCAAGTATTATTAGTTAAATCATATTTTAAGATTAAATCTCACAGTAAATAGTTTGTTTTGATAAGTTGAAGAAATATTTCAAAAGTTTAAAAAAAAAATTTAAAATAAATATTTGTTTGTTTATTTTCTGTTTTTTTTTATTAAATTATAAAATTTAGTAAAGAGTATTATTTTGTGGTCAAGTACATATACATCGACAGCTTCTTTTAGCTCCTGGCTACAGATACAGATGTCCTGGGTTCGATCCTGTGAAGCAGTGGCTCTGGAACAAGGTCAACTCGGCCTTGGAACTACTCGAATAAATAAGTATCGGCTCCGGTCTATTAAGCCTGAGATTGGCAGAGACCACATCGCACCCTTTATCCGCAAATGTTGGCACGATCATTGCTAACGGCGGTGGCTGCCTCTGTGTTTCTATTCCCTCCCACCATTCTCCCTCCGCCACTCTCAAGCATTCTTCTCCCCCCCCCCCCCCCCCCCCCNTCCCCCCCCCCTTCCGCCCCCCGCCCGCCCGAGGCATTTTGTCCCCCCCCCCCCCCTCTCGGTCTCCCTTGCCGTAATTTATCCGCATGCCTCATCTCCGTTGTCGGGCCACAATAATTACGGGTTATCTTGGCGGTCGTCTGCTACACCACAAAGTTGTGAACAAGTTGTTGATGTTTTTACTATTTTATTATCAATCACATTAAGATGACCTTAGAAGTGATGGATTAAATCTTAACTAAGAATATTACAAACCAGTCTAGACAACATTATACTCTAACTATCGCTATTCCAGGAAATAACAGTCAAGACAAGGACGCTTCAAATATCCCCTGTCCTTTTCTCGCTCATATACTTAAAAACTACAAAATATATTGAACTTTGTGATGTATTATTGTATATTATATTCCTAAACTCGCTGTGCTTTTTGCAGAAGCTGTGAAATATGCCGCCCTTCTATCGCCTGTCCGTAATATTTTAACGTTTCCCTGAAGTGAATGATGGTTGGCTAAGGTTGGGACTATATTCACGCACAACTAATACTGCACGATTCATGACGAAAAATGCAACAGATTATGATTAAACATAGGAACTAAGTCTTGCGTGAATCAATCATCGCTTATTATTATAAAATGACCTAACATCTCTTCGCACTACTAGATAAGGTCTTTGAAAATACTTCATCTAAGGGTCCACTCTAAAAACAACGTTAATTAAACCAGTTATTTATTTTGAAACGCAAAATAATCTGATTCAAGTGGTAGTCTGTACAATTAAAACAAATTTGATTTTTATTTGATTCTGGTTTTCTCATGAATATATTGGTATACCTACTTCTCGATAGGAATAAAACCTGAACGGGTAGTAAGACACGGTAATAAAGATAACAGAGTCAAAGATATAATGTTTTACCTCTATTTTCAATCGTACATACATTTGTAGTCATTGACGTTAAAAACAAATGAGTACGGCTACCACAAAACATTCCTTTGCTTCTTCTCGCATTCCCATTGGCCGATATGTCTCGACCCCGATGGTTGTATATGCTCGACTCCATGCGTGATTCGTAAAAAGAGTTAAAACCAATCAATGAATTGAACACTAGTCGCTATTAGTCGTGCAGGAATATAAAGCCAGACTTACACAACAGAAGTGTTTGTGTTCATCAAGGCTCACGATTGTGTTGCGTTGCATGCGTCTGTTTTCAAAGTTGTGTCTGTGCCCCCCTTTGAACAACCAATGGGCTCCTTTTGGTGCCCACGTTCTAGCAACAGAGCTGTATCTGTGTAATGTCGGTTCAATGTTAGTACGGAGCGTTGTGTATTGCGCTACCTAGAGTTCAAACTGATGCCAAGTTATGGTTTTAGAAGGTCCAACGTCGATTGAAACGAATTAGTGTAGTGATAAAACTGTTTGGAACAAATCTTCGAACAAAGAATGTAAGTATTTGTAAGTAGTAGTTAGACAAATTAAGGATTTATTCTGTCAGAAGTAGCAGGATACAAACCCCCGACCATTTGGGACTTTATCGTCAATTTTATCCTACCATCCGTGTCTGGTTGTTTCTCTGTCGGTCTCTAGTATTGTTATAGAATGTAGGGTTCAGATGGCGCAGGGCACCGCCATTTTCTGGCCGGTCAACTTGGTAAATGGTATTTTGTATTTCAATTATTTATAAAACTGTTTCAATAGTTAAATGTTAGGTATTTTTTCTTTAAAAAAAAACTGTATATGTTGTGTGAATTCATAAACCATGTATTTATTATATTGTCCGTTTTTAAGGTTCTTTAATTTAAAAAGTATATATATATATATAGTGGTGACACTCAAACTGTCCACATTCCCTTATGCCTTTCCAGGCCGTGCTCTGTTTTGTAACTAGGCCTCCTGTCCGTCGATACGACGACGGAAGTAATATTTCACGGCGGAAGTGATGTTTCACGACGGAAGTGATGTTTCACGATGGACACAAGGAGAGCCTAGCGGTAACCTCCTCCATGGCGACTAAGAGGAATGTTCCATGTTTGAGTGCCCCCACCGTACAAAATTAGTGACGTGCTTCTTTTTTTGTTTTTACCAAGAGGTTGTGGTTTGTGTCGGTAAAGGGGTATCATGAAGACGGGCTGGGGGGTCAGGGGTCCTTGGCGGGTATTAATAGCTGTCCAAACTCAAATTTGAAAGATTTGGGCACAAGTTTAATCGACCCTCCTTGATTTCAATACAATATATTGTTTCATAGAAAAGGGTTCCTTAATATTTACTTTTGTTTTGTTGACAAATAAACCTGTACAACTCTATCAAATCAGTTTAAAGTCCAAAATTGTGGGATAACTTTTTTTTTTCCACAAAAAATTATAATTCTAACACATTTAAATTTATGTCTATTGTTTATACATGGATCGATTACAGAAATTTAACTTGAAATATGGCTACTCGTAAACCCTAATATATACACTAATGGAGTCAGGATGAGCATGGTAGGGTTTAGAGGAAATATACCCACATTTGCATGGAGGTAGAGTGACTTCACTGATGCACCACCAAGGCCTGACAGAGTTTGAACCTCTTGAGGTCTTGGTTTGAATCCCGGTGAGCACAAATATGGTCTTGAATGTGATAAGATATTCTGGGAAGGACAAAAGTTCTGTCCGTACGACACTAGAGGATTCGTTGGCCTCTTGTCCCTGCGTTGTCCACCCCTCGGTGAGTCATATCGAACAACAACTGGCCCTTCCAGTCAGGCAGACAACCTTACACCGCCACAATATTGTTCCATTTTACATGACCTGGACTGTACACCCACCATTCCATTGTATTCTCAAACTATCATAATCAAATATTAAAAATACAACCATTATTTGAAAACCTATCAATTGTAGTTGGTGTGCTCATTTCACTTTTTAGATTCTATTAATGTCTTTAATTTTATTTATTTATTAATCTATCATATAATTAAATAAGATATATTGGAAATATGATGTTTAACAAGCGCACCTAACAATACCTGTATCACACTGTCAGGTGCGCTTGTCCCAGGGCCAGTACTGGCACTAACACTGGCAAATGTCTGGCCGTGAAGGTTGCCTGCCTGTTTCTCGAAGTAGAGGTTGTACCTGTGATAATCATGCTGGTAACGGAAGCAACCAGTCTCGGGTGAGCTCCAATCAATTGTCGTGAAATTATCGAGAGCTTATATATATTTTTTCTTGCAGAGTATTGATAATGTTAACATTGTGAAGGAAAAGGCCTAAATCAAGATGAGAACTTGTCGATGTAACTTAGCTGTGAGATGTATTCTTGTAAGTCTTGTGATATCTAACCTCCATTTTGCTTCGGTCATAATCAGAGCTTGCGGCAACACCCTCCAAATTGTTACTCCCGCAAAGTTGGTATTGTCAACTTTATAGCCAATAGGATCTTTTTTTTAATATATATATATATATATATATTTGTGATTAGACGCTATGCTCTCGTGTTTTAAATTGTATATTTGGATAGAAGGAGTTTAACTTGATTTAGAGTTCAAGGAATTTCAAAATGTTGATGTAACTGTGTGAAGTTTTGGGTGAGGTAGCACTGTCCCAGGTGCTAGTGACCCTACTTGTGACCAGTCGGAATGACCTTTGGCCTGCTTCCCGACGTGACTTCATGTTTTAAGGAGCTGATCGAAGGGAAGATATCACTCGACACGTTCTTAAAGACATGTCTGGTTTTGTTTTTCTGCTGACAATTTGTACTACTCATGTATTTTAAATCTTGTGCTCTGTTTCATTGTAATTTTAAAAAAACCATTGTATTGTTTTGAGGCTTACAATTTCCTTAAATGGGGCAACCCACCCTGGGACCAACAGGGTACACCAGCCAAGGCTTAATGTTTAAATTCCCCGTTTAGTTACAAAATTGAAATATTTTCCACTGTTTCATGATTGACTTTTTAAATTAATCAGTTTATTGTTTGCAGACTCCCCATGGCGGCTACAGACAGGGAAAAGTCGGGGAATTTTGTAAATTATGGTTTGTGGCCACCCTGTATTCCATTAAGTCTAAATTATATTTATTTTATATTTATACCAATTGTAAGGTAATTATGGTTTTGTGTTGGTGTTTTAGGACTTACAAACAGGCTAGAAAGGGATTGTGGAGGAGATATGACAGTATTTTTACTAACCGTTGATTTGCTCTCATATATATTCTTTGTTATGTTACAAAAATCTTGAGTCCATGTTTTACAAATAAAATACATCAAACTAAAACCTGTTTCTAAAACCTTTGTTTGTTTTTAAAAAAGACATGTTTTCCAATCAAGTGTGAAGGTATTTTAGTAAAATAAAATGGTAATTGTTCCTTTAACCACCATTAAATGCCATTCCATTGTTCCCAACTGCTAGGATATAAATTCACAGGATGGCAAACTCTCTCCTTAAAATGTTAAGCTATAAACCAGGGGTGACCAAAGTTTTTTTTCTAATTACAATGTTCAACGTGTGAACTGTAAAATGTTAAAGCCTACATAAAATTTAACACGATTGGTTCGTTTAATCCCAAAAGTGAGTACATTTTACTCGCTACTCTGGTTTCGAGATTGGCACTCTGCACACAATTTAAAGCTCTAAACTTATCTGTTAAGCTCCTTACATGTTCATATTGAGATCAAAGTTTGTTAACGAAGCTAATTACAACATTTAATTTAGTGATTATAACAGGCAGTTTAGTGTTGTTGCACGATATACTATATTTTAGACTTGTTTTTATAAATGAACACATTAAGTACTCCCTAGACTGTACAGCCGAGCTGCAACACGCTGGTGATGTCATTGGTACGCCCCCCCCCCCCCCCCCCC
>CABFVX010005371.1:29570-49676 GCA_902151425.1 Timema shepardi
GAGCACGTGTTACCCCCCAGATAACACCTGACTCAGGTAGGTAATACAGCTCGAACCAGACGTCTCAAGAGCACGTGTTACCCCCCAGATAACACCTGACTCAGGTAGGTAATACAGCTCGAAACAGACGTCTCAGGAGCACGTATTACCCCCCAGATAACACCTGACTCAGGTAGGTAATACAGCTCGAACCAGACGTCTCAAGAGCACGTATTACCCCCCAGATAACACCTGACTCAGGTAGGTAATACAGCTCGAAACAGACGTCTCAAGAGCACGTATTACCCCCCAAATAACACCTGACTCAGGTAGGTAATACAGCTCGAAACAGACGTCTCAAGAGCACGTGTTACCCCCCAGATAACACCTGACTCAGGTAGGTAATACAGCTCGAAACAGACGTCTCAAGAGCACGTATTACTCCCCAGATTCGAACTCTAATCTCACCGGCATCGGCAGTCCAGTCTATTGCTAGAGTGATTCCTTAGACCAGGGATGACAAACTCGCGGGCCGCGTCCGGCCTACTAGAACTATCAGACCTGCTGGCCCGCAGTCATGTACATACACATAAAATAACTAACTCTGGTGTGTACATAATCTTCATCGTCGTCATAAACTGTTTCTGGGTCTGTTTAGTAAAATGCCTCCATCTCCCTATATCTCCTCCTCTCACTTGCACACTTTCTGTTATCCGTCTTGGTATCTTCCCTACATACTTATCCATTAATCTTCTTGAAACCTTGGTGACTTGGCGGTCTAGGGGGGTAAGGTGTCAGACTTCTGTGCTGGCGGCCGGGGTTCAATCCTCGGTCCCGGCACAGATTTATCTGATTACAAGGTCCTCCATTTTCATCTCACAATCACCCTACCATTACATATTAGCGTAAGTGCGTATAACCCGAACGGGTAGTAAGACGCGGTGATGATGATAGTAATAATTATTCTTGAAACCTTCTCCCCTTCCATCCTTACTGCGTGTTTTATTCACATCATTTACTAAATAATGCTTCGAGAACCGCGCTAACCCACATAAACACTTACAAGTTCTAAGTGTTTAGATATTTTAAATACAGAACATGGAATAGCAAGTAAATATCAACATCGGTCAGGTCTTATGATCTTATTTTTTTACAGTATTGGGGAGGTTAATATTCGAATTGAAGCCGGATGTACATAGAATGTTTTTTAATAGATGGTTTTCCAATGTTCACTTTACTCAAACAGGGTTACATTTCCTCTAAATTATATCTTTCTCATCTCTTACCTACTATCGTGATTAAAAATGTGCACGTGCTGGACAGGTAGGGGGACGCACTTTGAAATATATTGGTGTGGCCCGCAGCACTCTCCGAGATGTGAACCTGGACCTTGAACTGGTGTGAGAACATTTTCCTTGGACCATTCGACCACCGAAGTGGGTTGAGATGAGAGAGATGGATAGAAAATGAGGTGTAAACTTATCCAAACGTATTTTCCTGATAGCACTCGTGAACCTTTTACAAACGACTGTATTTAGGTGATTAGTAGAAGTAGTGTTAGAGAGCTAAGGTGTGAAAACCACTAATTGGCCATGAAAATAAATTGGAAGGTTTACATTAAAATCTGTTCTAGAATTCTGAAATTCAAAGTTCCAGAAACAGAGCAATTTTTTTGTTTTTAATTTCACCGTTAACTTTATATCTATGCTTGGTTGGCGAATTGCTTGTGTTATGGTTAACTTTGATTATCTATTTTGAAAACTAGTTCTGTCTAAACATTCGTCTTGTAGATTTGGATTCTAAAACTAACTCATTTATAACAAATAGTTACATATCCTCCCGGGCTAACTAATGACTACAGTGACAACGAGAATATTCGATTAAAGTTTAATGCCACACACAACGCCACTTGTCCGGGCTATCAGCATCTAGTAGAGTTCTAGAGGAAATGTACCCGCATTGGTCGGAGGGAAAGGGGGAGAGGTAACCCATTCAGGTGAGAGAGAGACGGTCGACTCACCATCGAGCACCATCTTGGCGGCGATGGCAGTGGGGATGCCCACAGCCCGTGACATGGCCGTACAGCCGGGCTCTCCGTAGCTCACCAGGTGGATACCCCGCAGTTCCCGGCTCCCGTCGGGCCACAGGATCCCTATCTCGTGCGTCAGAATCACCAGGTCCCGGTCGTGCGGCTCTAAAACATGTTGTCGAGCGTTGCAGGCTCAGGGTGGATACACATGTCGGGGCATACGGTGTGACGGGAGGGTTTTAAAAAGTTTCGCTAATAATTTTATAAATATGAAGTAGATATTGAAGGGCAAGGACTGGACTGGAAAACTGGGGGCTTCAAAGAACACAAAACACAACAAACACAATTATGTTACGTTAATATTCTCACTAACGGGAGAGGACGGTAGAATTTAAGAAGAACTGTAACTCTGTTTTCATAAAGGGGGGAGTGGTAAACCACGTCAGTAAACTTTGGGAGAGTTCCTGTCACAGAAGTAAACTAAACCACATAAGATCGACTAGGTGACCTGGCGGTCTAGGGGGGTAAGGTGTCGGACTTCCATGCTGGCGTCCGAGGTTCAATCCTCGGTCCCGGCACAGATTTATCTGATTACCAAACCCTTCCTTCACCTCTGACAAGACATCTTGTGAATGTGGGGAATGACAGGCCTCCACCGTGGTTCGGATCCCACGTTAAACTGTAGGTCCTCCAATTCATCTCACAATAACCCTACCATTACACATTAGCGTAAGTGCGTATAACCCGAACGGGTAGTAAGACGCGGTGCTAATAATAATAATAGGATCGACTCCTTAGTCTGCGTGCCCGCCAGTGCAGGGAAGTCACTCCTCACCCATGGCGAGCCTTTTGGACAGGAAGTGGCTGAGCGTGTCGAGCGGGGTGTTCATTTTGATGACGTGGATATCCTCCAGGAGTCCCAGGCTCTCGAGCGCCTCCACCCTGAACGTCCCTGAACCGCCCACGCGTTCTTGGAGCTGCCTCTTGAGGTTCTCGTAGAAGATGGTGGAGTCTGACTGGCCGAGGAGGTTGCACACGAGTTGTCGCTGGGTACAAGAGAGGAGTGTCCCAAAGTCAGATACAGCAACAGTCCCCGAGGGGGTGGCCATGGAACTATCAAGAAGTCGCACTGCACTTTGTACGGACTCCTTCAGTTCCTTCATTTGAACGTTGCTATAACTCACTCATATAACCTCTTAAAATTGGACAGTTAAATTACATCGCAACCCGCCTCGGTGGCCTCATGGTCTAAGGCGTCACACTCGCAATAGACTGGACTGCCGATGACGAGGAGACCAAAGATTCAAGTACTGGTCGGGTTTAATGAGGGTGGTTTTTATTATATGATTTTCCACTCTCCTATAAAAGAATGCGGGTGCACTACCTCTTAACTTAGCCTTTCTAGTTCTTATCACATTATCATAATAGCATATATGCGTACAACAGGAACGAGTATTGAGACTCGGCGTTAATAAAAGAAAATGCCATGCATGTGTGTTTGTATCGACATACCCAGGTGATTTCCGGCCCCTTAGGGTGCAGCGCGGGGTGCGGGTTTGTGTCGAACAACCCCAGACTCTGCATGCCTTGCACAGTGTCGCAGAAACCTGGAGCACATCACAAGAACAACATGGCGGGTGTCAAACATTCAACGAGACTGGGTCATGTTGTCAACTTGAATAACGTATAGATTTGTCAGGTTTCTCACCTTGGAATCTGAGGGTGCCCCTGAGGACCGTGTGGGCCTCGTTGGCGATCTTGTAGAGACTGGCGTAGTGCGTGGAGTCACGGTTAGGGAAACCTTCCAGGTCGAACCCTGGCAAGAACTTCAGTTTGTGAGCCTCCTTCATTAGTTGACCTCCTCCAGGTATTATAATCTCCTGATACAATGACAAGAAACAAGACCAGTCAAACCTTGAATAATCTAATATTTTACAACTGACTCTAGTCATTATAGAATAATAATTATTATTAGCACCGCGTCTTACTACCCGTTCGGGTTACACGCACTTACGCTAATGTGTAATGGTAGGGTGATGGTGAGATGAAATGGAGGACCTACAGTTTAACGTGGGATCCGAACCACGGTGGAGGCCTGGCATTCCCCACATTCACAAGATGTCTTGTCAGAGGTGAAGGAAGGGTTTGGTAATCAGATAAATGTGTGCCGGGACCGAGGATTGAACCTCGGACCCCAGCACAGAAGTCTGACACCTTACCCCTAGACCGCCAGGTCACCCAGTCTAGTAATTATAATAATAATATTTGCTACCATCATTAAAAGTAAAACATGTGAAGGATACCGGTAGCTCAGTGGTATGAAGTGCCTGCGCTCACCTGACCATTGTTGATGTACTTGGCTGTACTGAGGGTGTTCAGTAGCACGCCCTTGGGGTTCCAACTGAACTTGTAGCGCAGAGCGTTGTCCGAATATTCCGGTGCAGGGAGCCCTGTGGAAATATAGATAAGTTAGAGAGCGCTTAGCAAATAACGTAAAGAATACCATAGTCTGAAGTCCGAGCACTTCAGGTGGTGAGCTACTAGGCAGGATGAGCAAGTTGATTGGTCAGGAAATCCCAGGTGTTGGGAAATGCTTGAGAAATATTAAAGTTGTACTAACACTTTCTTTTTTGATAATACTATCACTTTGACAAAGTTTAAGACTTTAGCTCATTCAGTAAGTAGCACATCTGTTTGATGAACTAAGTTTAGGCCGGGTTCAATTCCTGGAATAGCATCAAAAACTACCATCGGTGAAATTGGCTCTTTTAATTTTCTCATCCAGAGATTGGGTTTATTGTATCTCCTAGAGTTAAGTTGGCTTGTAAGTCATGTGCTAAAATAAAACAATAACAAGCTAGATTAAATAGCCAAGCTGTTATTTTTGTTAGTTAAAGCAATAACCACATCTGAAAATCATATTCTTTAAATTGTAAAAAAGACACCTAGACACGGGAATCAAACCCGGTACCTTTGCTTAATACGACAATGTTCTAACCACTGAGCAGCGTAAAGCCCTCCAGAGTCGCAGATGGCAGCTTTATCTGAGAGCTTACTATCTTAACAGATCACTCATACGTGGCCAACCATTTCTACACGTCCCTAACAGACTCTGCCTTAAAATACGAGTGAAGAACTACCCTGAGCACGGGACAATTCCTGGATATCCCAGTGGTCAGAGCAATGGCGTACTAAACTAAAGGTACCTGGTTCAATTCCTGTGTCTAGGTGTCATTTTTCTATTTAAAGAATAAAAACAAGTCAGCCTAGAAAATAATATTATTATTAGCACCGCGTCTTACTACCCGTTCGGGTTATACGCACTTACGCTAATGTGTAATGGTAGGGTGGTTGTGATTCACAAGATGTCTTGTCAGAGGTGAAGGAAGGGTTTGGTAATCAGATAAATCTGTGCCGGGACTGAGGATTGAACCCCAGCCCCCAGCACAGAAGTCTGACACCTTACCCCTAGACCGCCAGGTCACCTTAAAAATAATAACTACACTAGCTACCCGGCTTCGGTGGCGTAGTTGGCTAATGCGCTTGTCGTGTTGAGCTCGACCGCTGAGGACGGGGAGATCGAGGTCCGAATCTTGGTCGGGTGAACTGGGGGTGGTTTTTCCTAAATGGTTTTCCACTCTCCCTCCACGCAAATGCGGGTTCACTTCCTCTAAATTCAACCTTCCCAATTCCTAATCCATTAGCGTATTTAGTACTTAAATCGTATAACTCCAACGGGTAGTAAGACGCGGTGCTAAATATTAATATAATTACCCAAGTTGAGTAGTAAATAAAGTGAATGGACCATCTCCACAGTTACATTATAGTTAATTTATTACTACCAAGAGCAGTCTCTACAACTTTCCCCCTCAAATATGATCATGAGTTGTCCACTGACCTCCGCAGTACGAGACGAATGATTCTACCTTTCCGCCCGCCTGGTGCACCTCGTCTATACACTCCATGGCGAGCAGGTGGTCGATACCTGGGTCCAGACCCACCTCGTTAACTATCGTCACCCCCGCCTCGACCGCCCTGCAACCAGACAAACACTCGGATAACCAGCGAGGTCGAGGAATTTGTGATTTGTGAACCAACCGTCAAGGATCTGACGGCAAATATTGAACCGACATTTCCATGACGAGTAATACGTGAAATGATTCAAATTCCTGGTAAAATGATAAATAACACTTTAGGTTGTATAAAAAAATCAAAATAAGTGTTGTACAGTCCAATTTTCATGGGAAGGGTATAAAATACAAACTTTTTCCTTGTGACTGAAATTGATAACATCTTATTATATTATTATTTCTGTTTTATAGGTAGAAATGAAATCATATTTGTAAATTTGAAAAAAAAAAAAACACCTAGATACAGGAATTGAACCCAGAACCCTTGGCTTGAAGCGTCAATGTTCTACCACTGAGCTATCCAGGTGACCAGGGTCGTTCTTCCCTTATAAATCAAGACAGAGGCTGTGATGGACTTGTGGAAATCGTCGGCTACAATTAGATATCATCATTTAACAAACACCAACGACTCAGGGGTGGCTTTATGCGGCCATCAGTACACACTTGATCACATGACTTGACACATGAATACATGAAAGCAGATCTAGCCGCTTTTATAGCTTTCAGATAGTAGACTCTCTATGAAAATGTGTTCCCTGGTGCTAACAGCCCAGCCTAGTCCTCAGCACTAACCGTTCGTGAAGCTCCATCATCTTCTTGGTGCAGTAGCTGGCGGTAACCATGTGGACCCCTTGCTCGATACAGCACTCGGCCACCAGATGGTGCAGAGGGCTGGGCAGGAGGGACACCACCACGTCAGCCGAGGACACCAGGTCTTGTAGCGTGTCCGGACGTTCCAACACGTCCAGGAGAACCGGCTCCACGGACTGCTGGTAGACGGACGCTATGGCGTCTGCTTCGTCCTTGAGGGCCGAGGCTGGAACCGGAGGTACAACTCCTTACCACAGGTTTTAATACGGGGGAGCGGAATGGCACCAGCATTTGTTAGTGGTGGTTACGTACCGATAGTGATGTGCACGTTGTGTTCTTTGTGTAGATACTGCACCACTGGAGCGCTGACGTAACCTGCCCCGAGTAGCACTATCCTTCGACAACCACCCTCCCGGGGAGAGCCAGCCTTGTGCCAGCTACGAGTGCTGGAAACATCACACAGTCAGTACATTACATTGACCAACATCACACGGTTAGTACACTATACTGACCACCATCACACAGTTAGTACACTATACTGACCACCATCACACAGTTAGTACACTATACATGACCACCATCACACGGTTAGTACACTATACTGACCACCATCACACGGTTAGTACACTATACTGACCACCATCACACAGTACACTATACTGACCACCATCACACAGTACACTATACTGACCACCATCACACGGTTAGTACACTATACTGACCACCATCACAGGTTAATACACTATACTGACCACCATCACACAGTCAGTATACTATACTGACCACCATCACACAGTTATTACACTATACTGACCACCATCACACAGTTAGTACACAATACTGACCACCATCACACAGTTAGTACATTATACTGACCACCATAACACAGTTAGTACATTATACTGACCACCATCACACACTCAGTACACTGTACTGACCACCATCACACAGTTAGTACACTATACTGACTATCATCACACAGTTAGTACACAATACTGACCACCATCACACAGTCAGTACACTATACTGACCACCATCACACAGTTAGTACACTATACTGACCACCATCACACGGTTAGTACACTATCCTGACCACCATCACACGGTTAGTACACTATTCTGACCACCATCACACAGTCAGTATACTATACTGACCACCATCACACAGTTAGTACATTATACTGACCACCATCACACAGTTAGTACATTATACTGACCACCATCACACAGTTAGTACACAGTGAGATGCACCCATATAAAAATGTATCTAGTTTTATTTAGGGTAAGGTACTTGCATTTGTGTTAAGGTAGAGTGGGAAATTATTTAACTAAGAAACTTTCTTAGTACACCCAACCAGGATTTGAACCTCGACCTCTCTGTCACCAACAAACCAGATCACAACCCATGTCCTGGCGCACAATCTTGTAAAATTAAAACTTGTCTAAAAACGAGCACTTGGGGACTGTAGCACCCAGGGTTCGAATCCCGGGCTTGGTGTGTGGAAAGGTAAACAAGATGGCCGCTCACCTCATGGTCCTCAGTTCCTGGATGTACTCGAAGTTCGGGGTGAGCCTCCCGTTACTTGCGATGATGGCCTGTAAGACACAACCACTGAAATGTTCCCGACAACTGTGGGAAGGTTTACAAGTACAAGGTCAGATAAGACGATGATTACACCGATGTGTTTGTTCATTGGTTGCACAAAACACTCGAGAACATGAGCTATATCACCAATCCGACATCTTAGTTCAGTCAGTATCGCGTCTGCCCACGCAACCAGGGGTACCGGGTTCAACTCCCGGCAAGCCCGAAACATTTATCACAGTGATCAATTAACGCTGTGGGGACTGGGTGTTGTGTCTGTTCTAGATTTACAAGTCATGTATTGATATAATCATTCGGGTCAGAAAGTGCTGTTTTTTGTTTTTTTTAATAAAAAGCTATATCTCATTAATTTCTTTATTCATAAGAAATATGTCATTAAAAAATTCTTCCATTTTTAGTTTGAATGCTTTGATCACAATCTATGAGATAATCTCTAAGAGTTTACAAATAAATAAAATCTTCCGATTTATTAGAGGCTTAGGTTTGTATCAACATTTGATGAAAATACATAACATAAGTCAAAACTCGCCTGGCCAGTATTAGACGCTGACCCTAATTTGTTGGCTCAGACAGAAGATATTCAACAGTTAATATTAGATAACGATGTAGAACCCTCTTGTTTCTTCTGGGGTCTCGTAACAAGTACATTTGCCCCCCTCTCTCAATCCACTATTTAATGTGAGCTGTAACAATGCGGTGCTCACCCCGTGGACGGCCGGCAGGAAGTTGTGCTGTTCGAGCGGCAGCAGAGCGTCCGACTGCAAGATGTCCAACGCGTACGGGTAGAGCATTTCTCCAAAGAAGTCTGTGGATTCCAGGGGTAACTGTGTGGGCATGTTGTCTATGGAGCACACCAGCACTCCGGGGCCCTTGAAACTGAGATGAAACACACTTTGTACCAAGGGACAGTTGTGTATTGCACTCCGCGAAATCAGAGGGTAAATGAACACATCTCATTACACATTTGGAATACACAAATTTTTACTAATTGCACTAATCTGTTAGGGATGAGGGAGGCTGAGCTTAGAGAAAGTGTGTCTGCATTTGTGTTGAGGGAGAATGGAAAAGCACCCTTAGTACACCAGACTGGATTAGAACCTCTATTCCCCGGTCAATGGCAAGAGTGACGTCTTAGCCCATGCTATCACCAGGAGCGTTGTCCCAGTCACCGACAACCCCCACCCAATTAGCACCTCTTGCTGTCCTTGTTCCTGTCGGCGTCATACAGGCAGAAGGGCGTGTCGATGGTCGTGCACTCATTCATGAACTCTATGGAACCCCCAGGGTCGGCGCTGATGTCGCAGATGGCCAGCATGCGATGGGGCAAAGCAGGGGACCCGACAGAGGACGGGATCCAGGGCGTGTTGGCCGGGCGCAGCAAGTACTTGGCGTCGGGAAGGGTCAGCAGTTTGGGGGAGTCCACCGCCCAGTAGATTCCGTTGATGATCACAGACGCATACGGCGCGATCTAAACTCACAATACAGGTGATTTTGTTAGTATTGTGTTTGTGGACTTGTGACATCCCTACAGCCTCACATCCTCACATCCTTGCATCCTCCCAACCTTACATCCTCACATCCCTACATCCTCACATCCTTACATCCTCACAGCCTTACATCCTCCCAACCTTACAGCCTCACATCCTTACATCCTCCCAACCTTACAGCCTCACATCCTTACATCCTCCCAACCTTACAGCCTCACGTCGTTACATCCTCCCAACCTTACAGCCTCACATCCTTACATCCTCCCAACCTTACAGCCTCACATCCTTACATCCTCACAACCTTACAGCCTCCCATCCTTACAGCCTCCCATCCTTACATCCTCCCATCCTTACATCCTCCCAACCTTACATCCTCACATCCTTACATCCTCACATCCTTACATCATCACAATCCGTACATCCTCACATCCTTACAGCCTCACATCCTTACATCCTCCCAACCTTACAGCCTCACATCCTTACATCCTCACAACCTTACATCCTCACAACCTTACATCCTCCCAACCTTACATCCTCACATCCTTACATCCTCACATCCTTACATACTCACATCCTCACATTCTTACATCCTCACATCCTTACAGCATCACATCCTTACATCCTCACAGCCTTACATCCTTACAGCCTCACATCCTAACACCCTTACATCCTCACATCCTTGCATCCTCTCACCCACAGCATCAAACACCAGCACAAACTTGTATCAAAGATTGTTGCTCAGACTGTCAGGTATTGTGTGGGAACATTTTACAAATACAGTTTTGTCAACCCTAACTCCACCCTGACTATGTTCCAAGGGCCGCCACTGCACTAAACAATAACTAAATACTTCTCCCTTTCCCTCGGGAGATGCAATTAAGAAGAAAAGTAATTTGTTGTCTGTAATGTCCTACAGCATCTCGAGAGCAACTCCTTCGCAATATGTTTGGAACAACTCGTTTATTATGTAATCAGGGAAACTGAATGCCCTCAAGAGCCGGTTTTGGTTCCAGGAAAGTCTTTGGGTTCTTAGTTAAATAAGTTAAAAAAATATTATAAACACCATTGACGCCTCCATGTGTCAATTTTACGATGACACCTCCCAACTGTTGACTTAATATCTTACAAACGTATCTTGTTAACTCAATTAATCCCAAGTCCCATTCATAAACCCACTTTAATTTTAATTCAAATTTAGAAAAATTCCCACATTTGAATAATTTTTCCAGATTTAAATTTGTGTCCGTATTCTCAGTGTGAACCTCGGTTGGGCGCATCATGGATTATTTTAAATAGATGGTTTCCCACTCTCACTCTCCATGCAAATGTGTCAAGATTTGGTACCTTTAAAATCCCACTTTCCTAATTCATATATATGAGCAATATTAATGTTTGCATTTCAAAGGTGTAATATGTTTGAATATGTAATTGTAACGCTGGTCGAGTGTGAAGTTATCTAATATTTGAGTTTAAGGATTGAGGATTCACATACATTCATTATGGACTTAGAATAGTTTGTATGATCGAGTTATATTCGGAACCAGAAGAACCAGTAACCGGCCTGTCTCCGAGGTCTGAACAATACTCACCTTTTTGCTGAAGGTGGAGATGTATCTGGACGGGAACTGGTCATAATCCGCCGGGTCGAACCCTCCACCTTCCTTCCTCTCGAGGTGGTTCCTCCGCCGAACCTCACAGCCGTAGATCTTGGTGGTGGCTAGTCGAGGACAAGAAACAAGGAGCCTTCATAGAGTCAGACAGACCTCAACTTGGTGGTTGACGTTACTGGTATTCGAACCGTGAGCTCTCTGTCCCCCGCAGTTGGGCCACATACTCCTCGGAGCGGGTAGTAAGGTGTATTATTTACTAAACTTTATTGAGCCAATAGTTTATACGTATCGAGACTTCGTACTTTCAATTACATGTTTGCTTTCTTTTTCTGTAACCAAACTTGGTCCACATTTATAATGAAGGTCATTAAAGAATCAGCGTCCAGACCACGTTTTAGGCAAGTGGTGGGGGAGGGGGGACGGGAGGGGGGATGTCACTGATGGGTGCATTTTTTTAGTGTAACTAAATCTTAAGAAACATATTTTATCAAAAAATAGTTAAAGATCTAAGTTAGTGCTAAGAATATATTTTAAAATAATTCTAGAACATTTGAGTGAATAATATAGCAATGATGATCATAATAACGTGCTGTTACCGCCATGTTCCGCCACCTTCTTGAGCATCTCCGGGGGAACGTACTCGTGAGGAAGCTCCTGGAACAGCTCCTGGCATCCCTGGGACACGTTACCGCTCCCCGTGAACACAAAGGTCAGAGGGCCTATACTCTGGGGCATCATCCCCAGAGCGATCTCGTAGCCGGCATCTCGTATCGCCTGGCGAGCCATTGACGAGTTGCGATAGTTGTGGGCGGGTCCGATGTGCTGTGGCCGTCACAAGTATTTTATAACATACCCAAACGATCTCCTTTCAACAGCTTGCCACAAACCAAACTCTCTCCTTTCAACAGCTTGTCACAAACCAAACTCTCTCCTTTCAACACCTTGCCACAAACCAAACTCTCTCTCTCCTTTCAACACCTTGTCACAAACCAAACTCTCTCTCTCCTTTCAACACCTTGTCACAAACCAAACTCTCTCTCTCCTTTCAACACCTTGCCACAAACCAAACTCTCTCCTTTCAACAGCTTGCCACAAACCAAACTCTCTCCTTTCAACAGCTTGCCATAAACCAAACTCTCTCTCTCTACTTTCAACACCTTGCCACAAACCAAACTCTCTACTTTCAACACCTTGCCACAAACCAAACTCTCTACTTTCAACACCTTGTCACAAACCAAACTCTCTACTTTCAACACCTTGTCACAAACCAAACTCTCTCCTTTCAACACCTTGCCACAAACCAAACTCTCTCTCTCTACTTTCAACACCTTGTCACAAACCAAACTCTCTCCTTTCAACACCTTGCCACAAACCAAACTCTCTCCTTTCAACACCTTGCCACAAACCAAACTCTCTCTCTCTACTTTCAACACCTTGCCACAAACCAAACTCTCTCCTTTCAACAGCTTGCCACAAACCAAACTCTCTCCTTTCAACACCTTGCCACAAACTCTCTCTCTCTCCTTTCAACGCCTTGTCACAAACCAAACTCTTCCAGACAGCACTAAACACGCTATAAATGTCCATATCCCCAATTGCCATTCAAACAAGAAGCTGTACCCAAACGTTCACAACCCATGTACCCCTTTCAGGGCCGTGAGGCCTGGCTCCAGGGAGGGCAGCAGTGCCTGGCACAAACCAGGACCCCACAAACTGTTGCAATAAAATATATTTCTCTTTTTTGGCTTATTATATACAAATCAACTTCGGTCATTTCTGGACATAAAAATGTACAAATAAAATGAGAAATAGTTGTATTTACAAAGTTTTGATCTTATTTCCTGTCCTCATGAATATGATCTAAAAACAAACGAAACATACAGTTTTCTGTTTTAGACATAACTAGCTTATTGCGGTGGCAATAGTTGCTTATTGAAATAATATATTTAATGTTGTGCTTTCAATAACAGTTTATCTTGTAACTAAGACAAAGATGATAAGTATTTGTGTTGGGGCCCCCCTGCTCTGACTCATGTCCTCGTACCATGAAGGGGGTGTGGTGGCCCAGGGCCAACAGCCTCAGGCCCAGTCCATGCAGAATGTTGACCATGCCCGCCAACCCGGCGTACTTGCCGAACGCCACCACTCGCTGTCCGGACTCGTCCATCAGCTTCTCGTAGTCAATCAGACGGATGTTCTAAGGGTCACATGACACCATATGGAGCCAATCATAGGTAACCCCTTCATTTCCTTACATTCATTCGAATAAATTGAGAAATGACATCTAAACACGGGGATCGAACCAGGGACCTATAATTCCTGAGCTATCCCTCATTCGTATTTTAAGGCAGAGTCTGTAATGGACGTGTGGATATCATGTTACTAAAAGCTATTGTTGACACCACAGCTACGGGTGACTCAGTTGTGGCTTTAAGCTGTCATTAGTACACATATCCATCACAGACTCTGCCATAAAATGAGTACAGAATTAACCCAAGAACCTGGATAGCTCAGTGGTAGAGTATTGACATGATAAGCCAAAGGTCCTGGGTTCGATTCTCATGTCTAGGTGTCATTTTTCAATTTATTGAAATATGGCTTATCTACTAATTACGCTAATGCGTTAGGGATTACAAAAGGTTGAGTTTAGAGGAAGTGTATCCACATTTTCATGGAGGGAGAATGAAAAACCAGTCAGGGAAAAGTAAACCCTCAGTCCACCCGACTGGGCTCTAACCTCGATCTCTCCGTCGTCTTCAAATCTAGTCTATCGTGAGAGTAGCACCTTAGACCATGTGACCACCGAAGCTGGTGTAAAGCCACTATTCAACATCATCATAGCTCTCTAAGAATCAAATTCCTAATTTAAAGAAATAAACTAAAGAATTTGAGTCCTTGTATCTCGAACATCCTTAAGGAATCGAAGTATACAAGGACTCTTAAGATTTGAGAGGAACATCGCTAATTTTATCACACACTTACCTAAATAATATTTTTAAATCCAAATTTAAAACTTTATTTGAGGTTGGGGTGGGGGTTGGAGAGCAAAGCCCCATTTTGGCGACTGGGTCGATATTTTAAAAATAATCCTGCCCCCTCAGTTAACATCTGCCTGCTGTGGTAATCATGGCCGTACAAATACGGCAGAGGGAGAAGTTAATTTTAAAATTCTTCTATTAATTGGAGGTGACCTGGCGGTCAGGGTTCAATCCTCGGTCCCGGCACAGATTTATCTGATTACCAAACCCTTCCCTCACCTCTGACAAGACATCTTGTGAATGTGGGGAATGCCAGACCTCCACCGTGGTTCGGATTCCACGTTAAACTGTAGGTCCTCCATTTCATCTCACAATCACCCTACCATTACACATTAGCGTAAGTGCGTATAACCCGAACGGGTAGTAAGACGCGGTGATAATAATAATAATAATAATAATAATTCTATTAATTATTATACATGTCACTAGCCAAAAGCTAATTAGTCATGATTTTAATATATTCTCGGATTGTAACACTCTCTCTGTCAACGTCGCAACCAACTGATCGTGTTTGATACATCCAAGTTGTATCGGAGAACAGAGTATATGGATCCAGGACTAACCGAGCCGCTGGGTCTGGGGGGAAAGAAGGTACACAATGTTGGTAACAGTGTCCCTCTAGGATGATGGCGGTGACGTTACCTTCTCCAAGATGGCGTCGAGTAACGGCATGTTGGCCTCCTGGGCCTTGATGGTGTGCGAGAACAGACAGTAGGTCTTGTTGGGCAAGAGGAGGTCCACCGGTACCTGCTTCACCCCGAATATAATACTGGCCTCCGAGATGTCTTCTTGGAGCACCGCCCCCGCCGAGGAGTAGGCCTGGGACCAGAGAACATTAACATATATTATAAGAATAAAGTTTACTAAGATACAGGGTGACCTGGCGGTCTAGGGGTAAGGTGTCAGACTTCTATACTGGCAGCCGGGGTTCAATCCTCGGTCCCGGCACAGATCTATCTGATTACCAAACTCTTCCTTCACCTCTGACAAGACATCTTGTGAATGTGGGGAATGCCAGGCCTCCACCGTGGTTCGGATCCCACGTTAAACTGTAGGTCCTCCATTTCATCTCACAATCACCCTACCATTACATATTAGCGTGAGTGCGTATAAACCGAACGGGTAGTAAGACGCGGTGCTAGTAATAATAATAATAATAATAATAATAATAAGATACAACCTAACCTAGAAAATAAAGCTTTACTGAGCTAAACCAGATGGCAGCACTGGCAGGATTATGGTTTAGAGCTTTTAATCAATTACTTTACTAGTAAAGTAGTTTTCCTCTCTCCTTCCATACAAATGAAGGTGCACTTCCTCATCCTAACACAGCAAAGTACATTTGAACAAGTGGTGAGATACAGCAGCAGAAACAAAAGGCAGGGGTCGATATGTTCGACTTGTTTGATGTTCCGGCTTTTTAACGGTCTCCTGGAGAATATATACCTGCATGGGGTAGGCCCGGCGGTTGGAGGGCTGCACGATGACCTTGACCCCAGCCCTGGTGAGTCGGCGCACGTTGGCCGGCGCGAGGGGGGCCCTCCGCTCCCATACCGACTGGTCCTCTCGGCGCACAGCTATCACCTTGCCCTCCACGGAGCTCTGCCCCAACACAAGACCACAGTTGCAATTAGACACAATCATGTCACATGACCTCCACCCGACCTATCTCCTGGGAGAGTTGGTTGTGTTCGTCTCCAACTTAACAATGGCGAGAGTTGAAAACAGTTGTCGGGGAATTTGCAAAGAGCGCGCAACAGTCCAAGTGTATGAATGTAATAAGATATGCTACAAGAATGTAATAAGATATGGTACAAGAATGCAATAAGATATGGTACAAGAATGTAATGAATTGCCCCACGTTCAGTTGTGGCTATAAGTAATAAACCAAAGTAAGAATGGAGATAATCACTCGCCATCCAATACAATAATGTGTGTATTGTTGCCAGATCTTGAATTTAAACTCTTTATCTAGTGATGTTATTAAAACATATTAATTATACCATGTTAAATTAGTAAGGACGAGTATAATAAATATTCTAAAAGTAACGCTCAATACCAAACAAATATATTGAAAATCTTAAATAAGAACTATGAAACAGGATAGATATGATAAAAAAGAAAGTTGAAGATAAAAAAATGAAGGTGAAAAATTGACGTAAGGCAACAGGGAATATTTATCAACTAAAAATAATGCTATTAATAAGTGGTTAATACTTGAATGACATTAAACACAACCAGTTAGATGAAATAAGGCAATAAGGAGTTTAATAAGATAAGATAATATTATCCATGTACCAATTTAACTTCTCCTTATGTTTAATGTTTAACCATTAATCTCATTTTTTAGTAATAAATATTCCCTGTTGCCTACGTCAATTTTTCAACCTTCATTTTTTATCTTTAACTTACTTTTTTATTATATATATCCTGTTTCATAGTTCTTATTTAAGATTTTCAATATATTTGTTTGGTATTGAGCGTTACTTTTAAAATATTTACTAAAACAGTTTTAATTAGTTTATTAAAATTTTAAACCCCATTAATTTATTTAACAAATCAAGAACAAAATCGGTCCGAGGAAGAAGTATTATTTCGGGTAAGAATACTCGTCTAGCTTTGGAAGAAAATCTTTCCCTTACCCTTTTTTTTCATACTAATTCTAAAGTGATTGTCAGCCATGTTTTATTTGCTTGTCTCTAGACTCACGTGTTGACGTCTTATTGACGGTGAGAAGAGTCCAAATCTTTTGTTGGCGCGTGAATTCACGGAGGTCGCCACAGCACGCTGCATATTGACACCTCCTGTCAATGAGAAACACAATTCAAATGATCCGTGACGGCTTGGAGGGACACTATGCTCTATTTTGTGGGAGGCAGTTCTTAGAGAACTAGACAGAAATATGTTCGTTAGGTTAGAACAAGATAACTGTCCGGGCTTGCTGGACTGTAGCCTGTCATTCCACCTGTGTATCCCTGCTGGATTGTAGCCTGTCATTCCACCTGTCTATCCCTGCTGGATTGTAGCCTGTCATTCTACCTGTCTATCCCTGCTGGAATCGTAGCCTGTCATTCTACCTGTCAATCCCTGCTGTTATCATGCCTGTCACTATCTCTACTGCCAGTGTCGAGTGTAATGTTTGCCCATGGCTATACACACCCTGTTGTTTTATTTGGGTGATAGTTCAAGTTTGTGACCACTTGTCTTATCAATGGTCGCTGATAACAGGGTCAAATTGTGAACTGAATGACAGACGTTTCCTTGATTCAGAAGTTTACTATGGGGAAATATTGACATTTGCTCATAATTGCACTAATCACACAAGGTCAAGTTGTTAAACCTGGTGATATAATAGACCTTCTCACACTGATAAACTAATTATATGGAGTCTGGTGCTGGGTAAAGTTACAGAGTGTTTGTACATTGAGTCCTAAGTCTCCCTCAGCCCACAGTACACACTCCCTGAGTGGTGAGTCTCCCTCAGCCCACATTACACACTCCCTGGGTGGTGAGTCTCCCTCAGCACATACTCCCTGAGTGGTGAGTCTCCCTCAGCCCACAGTACACACTCCCTGAGTGGTGAGTCTCCCTCAGCCCATACTCCCTGGGTGGTGAGTCTCCCTCAGCACATACTCCCTGGGTGGTGAGTCTCCCTCAGCACATACTCCCTGAGTGGTGAGTCTCCCTCAACCCATACTTCCTGGGTGGTGAGTCTCCCTCAGCACATACTCCCTGGGTGGTGAGTCTCCCTCAGCCCATACTCCCTGAGTGGTGAGTCTCCCTCAGCCCACACTTCCTGAGTGGTGAGTCTCCCTCAGCCCATATTCCCTGAGTGGTGAGTCTCTCTCAGCACATACTCCCTGAGCGGTGAGTCTCCCTCAGCCCATACTCCCTGAGTGGTGAGTCTCCCTCAGCCCATACTCCCTGAGTGGTGAGTCTCCCTCGGCACATACTCCCTGAGTGGTGAGTCTCCCTCAGAACACACTCCCTGAGTGGTGAGTCTCCCTCAGCCCATACTCCCTGGGTGGTGAGTCTCCCTCAGCCCGTACTTCCTGAGTGGTGAGTCTCCCTCAATCCACAATACACACTCCCTGAGTGGTGAGTCTCCCTCAGCACATACTCCCTGAGTGGTGAGTCTTCCTCAGCCCATACTTCCTGAGTGGTGAGTCTCCCTCAGCCCACACTTCCTGAGTGGTGAGTCTCCCTCAGCCCATACTCCCTGAGTGGTGAGTCACCCTCAGCCCACACTTCCTGAGTGGTGAGTCTCCCTCAACCCACAGTACACACTCCCTGAGTGGTGAGTCTCCCTCAGTACACACTCCCTGAGTGGTGAGTCTCCCTCAACCCACAGTACACATTCCCTAAGTGGTGAGTCTCTCTCAGCCCGTATTTCCTGAGTGGTGAGTCTTCTTCAATTTACAGTACACACTCCCTGAGTGGTGAGTCTCCCTCAATCCACAGTACAGACTCCTTGAGTGGTGAGTCTCCCTCAGCCCACAGTACACCCTCCCTGAGTGGTGAGTATCCCTCAGCCCATACTCCCTGAGTGGTGAGTATCCCTCAGCCCATACTCCCTGAGTGGTGAGTCTCCCTCAGACCACACTCCCTGAGTGGTGAGTCCCCCATACCCATTTCTAGCTTGGTATAATATATCAAAACACAACCAGGACTACTTGAGACAGGTGATCGTGCCCATGTCCAGAGTCCGCCTTGCGAGACACAAGAGGTGAGCAATGAAACACGCGGGATGTTTCTAACATCAGTTCTCAGAATATAGTTCGGTTGATAAGAACTATTCCACCTCTCATACAGCCGGGGAAATAACAGTTAAAACTTGCTCACCTTTATCCTGGGAATGTCTTTGATGAGCCGTTACATCCACTAGACCATCGCGAAGAGTCCGACCATTGTCGTCTGTTGTGGGGTTTCGGGAGACACTTGGGACTGTTTCTTCTAGCGCACCCTCCTGTTCAAGCACCCACTTAGCTACTGCCAGCTAGGAGCACGGCGCTCTCTGATAACCGTCACTTTCCTCTGACGGTCAACATGAGAGGTCACACAAACAGTGGTAGGGTCAACAGATTGTGTGATATCGAGGGCCAATCAGTTGGCTGGTCACACTCTCTCCGGGAGCTAAACAAGAAGCCCTCCTTCCCCTCAGTCGACACATCTTCAGGATTGGTTTTCCACAAGACATTGATGATTGGTATTATTATTATTATTAGCACCGCGTCTTACTACCCGTTCGGGTTGTACGCACTTACGCTAATGTGTAATGGTAGGGTGATTGTGAGATGGAATGGAGGACCAACAGTTTAACGTGGAATCCGAACCACGGTGGAGGCCTGGCATTCCACACATTCACAAGATGTCTTGTCAGAGGTGAAGGAAGGGTTTGGTAATCAGATAAATCTGTGCCGGGACCGAGGATTGAACCCCGGACCCCTTACACCTTACCCGCCGGGTCATCATCTTTTAGTTTAATGTGTGAGAGTTTTATCTGTCTCTTGTGGGGCTATAATGTAGATAACCTTTAGTTTTTTTAATATTCTTTCTTTGTAAGGGCATTCCAATTTATTAAACATCAACATTTGGCACCCTGAAGGTCTTGCTAACTAAACATCCACTGGGGGGGG